>ML093511.1:244270-288589 GCA_003697995.1 Taxidea taxus jeffersonii
TTTGATTTGTATTTCCCTGATGCCGAGTGATGTGGAGCATTTTTTCATGTGTCTGTTGGCCATCTGGGTGTCTTCTTTGCAGAAATGTCTGTTCATTTCCTCTGCCCATTTCTTGATTGGATTATTTGTTCTTTGGGTGTTGAGTTTGCTGAGCTCTTTATATATTTTGGTTACTAGCCCTTTATCTGATAATGTCGTTTGCAAATATTTTCTCCCAATTGCACTACTGGGTATTTACCCTAAAGATACAAACGTAGTGATCTGAAGGGGCATGTGCACCTGAGTATTTATAGCAGCAATGTCCACAATAGCCAAACTATGGAAAGAACCTAGATGTCCATCAAGAGGTGAATGGATAAAGAAGATGTGGTATATATATATACAATGGAATACTATGCAGCCATCAAGAGAAATGAAATCTTGCCATTCACGACGATGTGGATGGAACTAGAAGGTATTATGCTTAGCGAAATAAGTCAATCAGAGAAAGACAACTATCATATGATCTCCCTGATATAAGGAAGTGGAGATGCAATGTGGGGGTTTGGGGGGTAGGAAAAGAATAAATGAAAGAAGATGGGATCGGGAGGGAGACAAACCATAAGAGACTCTTAATTTCACAAAAGAATCTGAGGGTTGCTGGGGGGAGGGGTGTCGGGAGAGGGTGGTAGTGTTATGGACGTTGGGGAGGGTATGTGCTATGGTGAATGCTGTGAACTATGTAAATCTGGCGATTCACCAACCTGTACCCCTGGGGATAAAAATATAAAATTAAAAAAAATGTAAAAAAAAAAAAAAACCCGCTGGGGACGCCTGGGTGGCTCAGTTGGTTAAGCGGCTGCCTTCGGCTCAGATCATGATCCCGGTGTCCTGGGATCGAGTCCCGCATCGGGCTCCTTGCTCGGCAGGGAGCCTGCTCCTCCCTCTGCCTCTGCCTGCCTCTCTGTCTGCCTGTGCTTGCCCTCACTCTCTCTCTCTCTGATAAACAAAAATAAAATCTTAAAAAAAAAAAAAAACCCTGGTCACAAAGATCAGAATCTCTTAAGAGGATAGACACCGAGTTCCTGAGGAGCATGTGCTTTGCCAGAAAGCGTAACAAGAAGGGCCTGAAGAAGGTGCCGGACAACTCCACCAAGGCCATGAGAGCATGTGCTGAAGCTATGAAGGCCCTAGTCAAGCCCAAGGAGATCAGACCCAACATACTAAATGGCAGTAGCTGCAAGCTCAGTCAGCTTGTCTACATTGCTCACCCCAAGCTTAGGAAACGTGTGGGTGCTGTATTGCCAAGGGTCTCAACCTTTGGCCTCAACCAGCCAAAGGCCAAGGCTCAAACCAAGGCCCAGGCTATGCCTGTGGCTCAGGTTCCCAAAAGTGCTCCCAACCCCCCATAAAAGCTCTAGTATAGACGCTTCTGTCTGCCAATGTGAGGACACGAGTTCTGTGTTACACCCACCCCTCCCTGGGCTTCTGCTTGCATGGGGCTGGTGTCCTCCTGTGCTATTTGTACAAAGAAACATGAGACAGGATCTGTCAAAAAGAAAAATAACAAAACAGATGAATATGGTGAATAGTCAGAAGTGAGGAAGAAATGATGAGTTCATAGATTTCTATTTGAAAGACCCCAGGTAGAACTTTTAGAAATATGAAGTTCATTTTTTATCTCATCTAGTAATAAAAGGTGAATTGAGAATAGGCTATATTCCAGACACTTACTGTTCATTATTTCACTATACCTTTACAGTTCTCTGAGATCATCATCCTCATTTTACAGGGAGACAAATCAAGGCTTTGAGAAAATAAGGTAGCTTACCCAAGGTCACACAGTAAGTAACCAGTTTAGGATTGAACTCAGGTCACCCATTTCTCCAAATCAGAAACCATGCAGAGGGGCTCCTGGGTGGCTCAGTCAGTTGAGTGTCTGCCTAATGCTCAGCTCAAGATCCCAGGGTCCTGGGATGGAGCCCATGTCAGTATCCCTATTTAGCTGAGGTGGCTTCTCCCTCTCCCTCTGACCCTCCCTCCTACTTGTGCTCTCACTCTCTCTCTCAAATAAGTAAATAAATAATCTTAAAAACACCCAAAATGTGGGTGTATCATTTATCTAAGTGCATCACAATGTATAGTTTAAATGGATGTATTTTATGTAAATTATACCCCAGTAATATTCATTTTTTAAAAATCATGCACGGGGCACCTGGGTGACTCAGTAAGTTAAGCATCTGCTTTTCCCTTAGGTCATTACTTCTGGGTCCTGGGATGGAGCCCCACGTTGGGCTCCCTGCTCAGTGGGAGTCTGCTTCTCCTTTTCCCTCTGCTTTTTCCCACTTCGTGTCCCCCACCCCATGCTCACCCTCAAATAATAAATAAAATCTTTAAAAAATAATCATGCAGGACGAATGTGATGTTTATATGATAAAGAAACATTATGGGGGCACTTGGGTGTCTCAGTTGGTTAGGCATCTGATGATTTCGGCTGAGGTCATGATTGAGGGTCATTGGATCAGGACCTGCATTGGGCTTCATGCTCAGCAGAGTCTGCTTGTCCCTCTCCTTCTGTTCCCTCCCCTGAGCTTGCTCTCTCTCTCTCTCAAATAAATAAATAAAATATTTTTTTAAAAACCAACATTATGATGATTTCATACATGATAGTTTCAGAGATGGAAGTGAGATACACATAATTAACATGCACACTGAAAGATTGGTGACACCACAGTTAAGGATTGTTCATTTAGTTGATATTCCCAAACTTAAGATACAGATGTACAGAAATAACCGGGATGCTACCATGGCTAAGGGGCATGCAAGTCTGTTGTAGAAATCAATCAAGCAAACTTTCCAACAAAACTGGGAAAGACATCTGAAGTTTGTGGTATTAAATCTGTATAACAAAAGTATGTTCCAAGTAAAGGACATTAAAAAGATACATTTGGGGCAGCTGGGCAGCACAGTCAGTTAAGCATCCAACTCTTGGCTTTGGTTCAGTCGTTTTCTTTCTTAATTTTTTTTTTAAATTTTATTTATTTGACAGAGAAAGAGTTAGAGAGGGAACACAAGCATGGGGAGTGGGAGAGGGGCAAGTGGGATCCCTGCTGAGCAGGGAACCTAATGCAGGACTCCATCCCAGGACCCTGAGATCATGACCTGAGCTGAAGGCAGTCACTTAACAACTGAGCTACCCAGGTGCCCCCATTCCTTTTCTTTAAAAATGGGAATAGTGGGCGACTGGGTGGCTCAGTTGGTTAAGCAGCTGCCTTTGGCTCAGGTCATGATCCCAGCATCCTGGGATCGAGTCCCACATCGGGCTCCTTGCCTGGCAGGAAGCCTGCTTCTCCCTCTGCCTCTGCCTGCCACTCTGTCTGCCTGTGCTCTCTCTCTCTCTCTCTTTCTCTCTCTCTCTAACAAATAAATAAATAAAAATCTTTTTAAAAAATGGGAATAGTACCTATTTGGGTGGCTGTAGGAAGGACTGGCTGATATCACATGGAAAAAGCTCTTTGGAAACTAGTCTATTCAAATGATAGTGTCAGAGGACAGAATATTCCTGAAGAAATGTATAACTAACCATACTTTTATTTCAACAAAATAGAAAGTGATTTAAATATTTTTAAAAGATTTTATTTATTTGAGAGAGAGAAAGAGAGAATGGGGCGGGGGGGCAAAGGAAGAGGGAGAAACAGACTCCAGGACCCAGAGATCATGACCTGAGCTGAAGTCAGATGCTTAACCGACTGAGCCACCCAGCCACCCCCAAAGTGATTTAAATATTGTATTAGAAATAATGTTTAGGGGTGTTTGGGTGGCTCAGTCAGTTGGCATCTAACTCAATTTGGACTCAGGTTGTGATCTCAGGTCCTGGGTCTACTTGAGATTCTCTTTCCCTCGCTCTCTATTCCTTCCCCCCACTAAAATAAATAAATAAATCTTTTTTTAAAAAGGGTGAGTTACTTTGGCTGGTGGTGTGCATTAAAGTCACATTTTCTGTGTATAATAATGTACTGTACTAAGCATTGTGATTATCTGCTGTATAGCAGAATTTACACATTTTTATTTTCAGTTAAAACTAACTTGACTCTCTAAAAATAAATAGATAAATTTTTTTAAAAAGCTTATTTGAACAATTGTTGAAACAAGCAAAGCACACAATTGCTTTGGTGTTTAAAGGCTATTTTTGGCTATTTAAAGAGAATATATTGACTTCTTTTTCATTGTATGACTCTCCATTTTGAAGTTTCACCAATTTCAGAAACATTTTGAATTTAAAGCTTTAATTACAATTTACAAATCAAATATTTTGGGAATTGGGTATTCTGAACAATTATGGTTACTTATGCACATGTAGAAACAGGGCACAAAATAGCTCAGTTCTTTCCGAAAGTAATAAAACTGGCTTTCTTAGTATGCTTAAACTGATGGTGGCTGTCCCCACCCGACAGATGTATACGTATTGCTCAGTTTAACAGCCGCAGTAATGACAAACTCCACAAGGCCTCAGGATAGGAGATATGACCAGTGAGATTTCATGGTTAGGAATTCTGCACAACTTTAACTTTTCCAAGAGAATATTCTCTTCAGTGGCTATGTGAAGATAGTGACATATCTTGAGTGAAAAAGAAAACGATGGTGAGAGAAAGCATAAGCCTTAGGGCAATTTGATTAGGATGCATATTTACCGCCCTTTGTGAAATGCAGAGGAAACTGACCCAGCCCTGCCATCAAGAGAGTTCTTTGCAAGTTCGAGCAAACTTTGCAAGTTTGAGCACAACAGGAGAAAATGACCATTCTTGTTAATTAGATATAACCACCATTGATGGTTAGGGAACAGCACAGAGTCTGAGATGAGACCTCCTTGTGGAGCACTTAGCCTTCCTGATGGTGGATACTCTCTTTACTATTTTACTTCTTTAACATTTGTCAAATATTAGTGCAATTTAATTGGCAATGAAAGCAGCTGCATCTTCTCAGACATGCATAAGCCTATAATTGATAAACTACTAAAAATGTTTCTACTCCAACTAATTCCTAGTATGGTTTTCTTAATTTCTTAATTTATTCATAGAACTTATAATGATTCATTCCAGAAATGTACCATTTACTAGAACCATTCTGAACAAGTGGCAGCCACTTTAATAAGGGGATGTGTTATCCATTATAAATGACCATTTCCCCCTGTCCAGCAGCGTATCACCTTGAATTCCTATATCTGTATGACAAAAATTGAAATACAATTTCAAAACTATACTTTTGTGCCTGGGTGGCTCAGTTGTTAAGCGTCTGCTTTTGTCTCAGGTCATGATCCCAAGGTCCTGGGACAGAGTTCTGCATCAGGGTCCCTGCTCAGCAGGAAGCCTGCTTCTCCCTCTCCCACTCCCCCTGCTTGGGTTCCCTCTCTCGCTGTCTCTCTCTCTCTCTCTCTCTCTGTCAAATAAATAAAATAAAACTATACATTGAATTTTTTTTTAAGATTTTATTTATTAGAGAGAGAGGGAGGGAGAGCACAGAAGGAGAGGGAGAGGGAGAAGCAGACTCTCCCTGAGCAAAGAGCCCAACATGAGACTCCCAGGAGCTTGAGATCATGACCTAATTGAAGGCAGATGCTTAATCGACTGAGCCACCCAGGCACCCTTATACTTCGAATTCTTAAGATACTTTTTGGCAAGGTATTTTAAGAGTCTTTAAAAGCTCATGACCTTTGATTCAATAACTACCCTCCTAGAAATCTACCCAAAGAAGATAGAAATTAAAACGAAGATTAGATATAAAACACATTCATAGCATTTATAATGTCAAAGATTGGAAAATCTAACCTAAACATAATAAAATCTTTAAATAAATTGATATATCAATTTATGCTTATCTTAAAATATGGTCATTTAAAATTTACAGAAATTTTAAAATGTGTTTCAAATACATGTGATCTTATAGAGTATCATTCCAAGTTTGTAAAAATACATGTATATGCATAGAAAAAGGACAAGAAACAACTAGATAATGTTATCTGTAGTTATTGTTGATTAGCAAGATTATGGGCCATTTAAATATCCTTTATCTTTTAATTTTTTCATATTCTTTATAATGAACATGCTTTTTATAGTCAAGAAAATAAATGCTACTTTTTAAAAAATGTTTTATTTGTTTATTAGAGTGAGTGACCATGAACAGAGGGAAGGGACAGAGGGAGAGGGAGAAGCAGGCTCCCCACTGAACAGGGAGCCAGATGTGGGATTTGAACCGAGGATCCTGGGATCATGACCTGAGCCGAAGGCTTAACAGACTGAGCAAGTCAGATGCCCCATAAATGCTACTTTTTAAAAAGAAAATGATTACAGGGCTTAATAAACACGTTTTGATTCATAACTAATAGAATGAGATATTAGTACTTAGGCATGGTAAATAGCCCAGAAATAATCCCAAACAATGACTACTTTAGAAACAAGCAGTCTCACTCTGCCTTCTCCTTTCTTTCATTCTTATCCTCTTCTAGTTGTTAAAAATGTTTCCTATAGTGGGGTGCCTGGGTGGCTCAGTCAGTTTAGCATTTGACTCTTGATTTCAGCTCAGGTCATGATCTCATAGAGTCATAAGATCAATCCCTGTCTGGCTTGCACTGGGCCTGCTTGGGATTCTCTCCCTCTCTCCCTCTGCATTCCCAATGCATGTGTGCAGACACACACACACATACACACATACACACACACTCTCTTTCTCTCTCTCAAAAAAAATTTGTTTCTTATGGTTGAAAGCCTGTTATTACCAAAGTAGAATAGTATAACATGAATTAAGTCCAAAAGCTTATATCTACATAAGCCTAAAGTGCTAACTTAAAAAAAGATTAATAACACAAGCCCCCAAACAAAGGTTATGTATCATGACATGTTTCCTTCTTTCTAATAGCCCGAGAGCCCCAGGCCCTGTGCTAAATAGTGCAGAATTGCCATAACTGAGGGGTTTTTTCCTCCTAAAATATTCATACACACTTATATTTAAACATGTCCTAGGAAAATGTCTAGAAGGCTATCCCTTGATATCAAGGGGTAATAAGTCTCTGGTTTGGTAGAATCATTAATGTTTTTAGGACATTTTTGTCCATATTTTCAGACTGCCCTGTAATGTGCAAACATAGCCTTATGTTTAAAAAAAAAATGCTATCCAGTGCTGTCAGAATTAGTCTCTTTGAGACCTTGCTAACTCACAATTAGGAAGACAAATTACCAATTACAATATGGAGTTTTGACAGACTAAATAATATGGCTTTATATTTGGTATCTGCCCAGTACTTGGGAAAAAAATAATTCCTTTGAACTTATCTATGAAGCAATTTAGGAAACCCTCTTGGAAAACTCAGTTGTACAGCAACTATTTAAAGAGATTAAATTTATATCTTCCATTGGTGTTTATTTCATTGGAGTCATACCTTGATGAATGATTTAAAACAAGACAGGTACTCCAATAGAAAATTAAACAAACACAAAATCCCATGGTGAAACCAACAAGTTTCCTAAAAGAACAGCATCAAGTTAATAACGGGTGTTTAAATAAAAACCCCTGGGACATTTTTGCATGTCAGAGCTTTTAGAGATGGAACATTACTAGCGTGTTGGTAACAAGGTCCGTTTTACAAAGCATATTAGCACAGAGTTTGACATAAAGTAGATATTCAGTATCTTCTTATAAAAATTTGTTTTGATTCAAACCTATGCAATACAAAATGATTCCTAAGTTTAATTTACAAATTAAGTTTGTTCACTGAACAAAACATGGTTTTAAGTTTTCTTCCTAAATTTGAACATCTAGATAAAAAGTTTCAATCAATTTGAGTATACACCTAACAAAATGAAACAAAGCCATTAAGATCGAGGCAATATTATGCACTGGAAAACACTTTGAACACTGGGATCTATTCCTGACATTGAGCTAACTAGCTTGTAACCTTGGGGTTCATTTTCTACTACTTTAAAATAAGGTGATTAAACAGGATCATCTGCAAAGATTTCTTCATATTTAACACTCTATAATTTGAAAACAAACATAGGAAGATGCTAAAAGATGGAGAGAAGGTAGCAACTAGCACAAATTAAAGGAAAACCCCAGGGGTACCTGGCTGGCTCAGTGGGTAGAGCATGTGACTCTTGATTTAGAGGTCCTCAGTCTGAGCCCCACATTGGGTGTAGAGATTATTTAACAAAAAAAGAGTGAGGGGAAGCCCCAACAAAAGCCTACTCTTTTTAACCAAAGTACCTGAAAAAGGGCAGCCTAGCAAGACAGACTTGTAAGCAACAAGAGCCCTACTCTAACCACATGTGACAGAAACAAACAAATAAACAAAACTGTGGCCCCAACCCCACCTATGTCAGTAGAGGCCTAGTGGAGAGCTCAGACTTCTACTTTTGCCAGGCAGTAATGAAGTAGCTTAACTCTCCCCCATCACCACCACCACCAGCGTGATATCAGAGGAAGCCTAGTGGAGAGTCAGGACTTTCACAACCACTGGCAGTAATGAGGCCAGAGATCACTCACTCTCACTACTGAGTTGTTACTGAAGTCCACATGAGGAATGTTAAGGCCTCTTACCCCTCCCTACCAAGGATGTATCAGTGGAGGCCTAGTAAAGAGCTAGAACTCACAAAAGCACCCCCCACCTCAGGCGCTAACACAGGCTGAATGGAGGCTGAAAGTCCAATACCCAAATGAACTTCTACACCCCAACTCACAATAATGTGGTGATCACTCCCCCATCTCCCATCCTTCTCCTGTTGGAGCCCTGTCAGAGAAAGCCAGCTAAAACATAAGGTTTAAATAAGATCCATATGGTTTCCTTCCATTTGCTTGATGGGGTTTTTTTGATTATTGATTCAATTTCATCACTAGTAATCAGTTTGTTCAGATTTTCTATTTCTTCCCGATTTGGTTTTGGGAAATTATATGTATCTAAGAATTCATCCAGTTTCTTCTAAGTTGTCCAGTTTGTTGGCATATAATTTTTCATAATATTCTCTTATAATACATTTCATTTCTGTGGTGTCAGTTGTTATTTCTCCTCCTTTCTCCCCCAACTTTCTTCTAACCTCATTTTCTACCAGGCATCCCTATATATTGTGTTTCATACAGGCTTTTGTGCTATTTTTTTTACACACCAAGCACATTCATCTCTTAGAGCATTTGTATTTTCTGTTCGTTCTGTCCAGAACACCCTTCCTCCAGATACTTGCAAAGTTTCCTCTTGCTTTCAGGTCTCTGGTAGAATGTGTTGGTTCTGATAAAATGTGATGACTGCCTATCAACATAGTCACTCTCTAGCTCCTGACTCTTTCTACATAGCACTTACCAAACACCATTACATACCTGTTTGCTTATCATCTGTCTTGTTTTCTAGATCATAAGCTCCATGACAGCAAGGATTTTGTTCACTACTAAATCCCAAGAAACTATGTCAGTATTTGGACTTTTATTTATTTATTTGACAGAGAGAGAGCGAGCACAAGCATAGTGAGCAGCAGGCAGAGGGAGAAGAAGAAGCAGGATCCCCAGTGAGCAGGTGTGGGACTCAATCCCAGGACCCTGGGATCATGACCTGAGCTAAAGGCAGCCACTTAATCGACTGAGCCACCTAGGCATCCCCTATGTCAGTTTTTGGAACATAGAAGATGCTCAATAAATACTTGGTAAATGAATGACTTAAGATAATAGGGAAATGGAACACTAGATTTTCCATAGAGGCTACCAAGTAGAAAGACAGAAGTGAGAAGAATATGAAGGAAAAATCATACCAATATGCTTTGAATATGCTCAAAGTGAGTTGACTGCTGCCTGAGTAATAAAGATTGTGTTCCTGCCTTCAAGTTCAGCAGTTGACAAGGTAACAGCCTGATAATATCTATAACAGAAGTAAGACAATGTACAGAAGTAATATAATTTTATGAGACAATTGAAGTATCTGTGTTCATATTTTTGTGAATCTTTCTATGGAATTAGAAATGGTAAAATATGAGGAGAAAGCTTATTTTGGGGTTATATAATACATAAGACAGTTTTGGATGATGGTTATGACTATGGCTTGCCATAAACTTTGCAAATAAACTTCGGTCACAAAATATGAGTAGTTTTGATTCCTTACTAAAGAGTGTGAAAGCAAGTTTGGCCTGATTTAGCTTCCTAAGACAGCAGTAAGCCACCTACTTCATACCAGCATAACTTACTTTTAGACTAATTTCTAGGTAGGTAGATGGTATCAAGGCCCTCTTGTGGGTGATTCTTGGAGTTAGAATTTTTTTTTAATATTTAATTTTTTAATTTTTTATTTATTTTTTAAGATTTTATTTATTTATTTGAGATAGAGCAAGAGTGAAAGAGCACAAGCAGGGGAGCAGCAGGCAGAGGGAGAAGCAGGCTCCTCATTGAGCAGGGAGCCGATGCGGGGCTGGATCCCAGGACTCTGGGATCATGATCTGAGCCAAAGGCAGATACTTAATTGACTGAGCCACTCAGGTGTCCTCAATTTAGAAACTTATGCTTGCTTCTGATACCACATTCCAGCTCAGAAATACTGGAATACTTCACATCCTTAATATTCAATGTTTAGTCAAGCAATAAATATCATAGAACCTGGGCCTGGAAGATCCAGAGCCAGGATCTAGCCCAGTGTAGGAGTATAATTGACCCAGATGATTCATCAGCAGCTCTGTTCTGAAAGTGAAATAATTTGACCCTGCCCTTAAGTTATTTAACTCTCCTAACCTTCAGCAGTTCATTAATGATAAGGTAAAGTATAAACTCCTCCAACATCAGGCTTGATTGTACCTATGACACCTATATTTGGTGGAATTCAGTAATGAAGCCATCTGGGCTTGGGCTTTTCTTTGTGGGTAGTTTTTTATTACTAATTTATCTATTGACTTACTGTAGATCAAATTATTGTAGATCAAATTGTCTGTTTCTTCTTGAGTTAGTTGTGGTAGTCCGTGTCTTTCTAGGAATTTGTGTATTTCATCTAAGTTATCTAGTTTTTTTTGGCATAGTATTCCTCCTTATCACTTATGGCTAAACTGAACTAAATATTCCTCCAACTGGCTCATGGTTTCCTTCCCTTTCATTTTTGCACTTGGAATACCCTCAACTTAATCTCTATATTAAAATGTATTGGATATCTACTGGGACCAAAACATTCTTCAAGTTCTCTAGGGAATGCATGAACAATAGATATGATAAGGTCTTGGCTTTGGAATAGATAGCTGTCAACAATGTTAAGTGCTGCAAGAGAGGTCAAAGAGACCTCTCTTGTACTTAAATTTAAAGAAATGGCACTTAAATTTAACAATCTTGAAGTCAGTGTCAGCTTTGAAAAGAACAATTCCAGGACAATGTGGAAGCAGATAAGAAGAAAATAATGAGTAAGTAAAACAATACATGAGCTCCAAGAAAGAAGGGATTTTTGTCCCTTTTATTTACTTTGTTCCCCATTATGTAGACCATGCCTGGTATATTGAAAGCTCTCCATAAATATTAGTTAAATAAATGAATTAATTAATCCATTGGTAAGTGGTGGTTAAAAAAAAAGTAGAGGCAATGGGAGTAATAAAGGAGAGACTAGAATAATGTTATAGTTGAAGAAAGGCGCAAGTTGAACATGCTTTTAGGGGGAGGACTCCAGTGGAAATCAAAGATGTTAAAAAAAAAAAAAGAGAGAGAGAGAGATGGTAAAAGAGTTGGGGTGCCTGGCTGGCTCAGTCAGTAGAGTATACAGCTCTTGATCTTGGGGTCATGTGTTCAAGCTCCATCTTGGCTTGGGGTAGAGATTACTTTTTAAAAAAATGTAAAATAGGGAAAACATTATCATTATGCAATGTTATCATTAGAGCAATAGGAAAACATTATCATTAAAGCAATAGGAAAAGGTCACAAATAGTAGAATTGGAAAAGGCAAGTCCCACCTAATGTGTAAATAGACTCATTTGCAACTCTTTGCCAAAAAAAAAAAATTATTCCTCATAATGGGTTCCCTATTCCCATTAACTGCATGAAAATCCACTCAAGCACCCAAGCTAGAGACTCCGGTTTTCTTTAACACCTCCTTCTCTTTTGTCTTCTTGCCTGCTTAAAGGAAAAGACAGTTATCTCAATTCCACTTCTACAATGCTCCATTTCCACTACCATCTTTGATCCCCACTGGCCCTACACTAGATAAGCCATCAACATTTTCTTTTTTTTAAGATTTTATTTATTTATTTGACAGAGAGAGACACAGTAAGAGAGGGAACACAAGCAGGGGGAGTGGGAGAAGGAGAAGCAGGCTTCCCGCTGAGCAGGGAGCCTGCTGGGAGGCTCCATCCCAAGACTCTGGGATCATGACCTGAGTTGAAGGCAGACACTCAACAACTGAGCCACCCAGGCACCCCCATCAACATTTTCTTGACTGGAATATTGATGAAGGATAGTTGGAAGGCAGGCAGGCAGGGACAAGGAGCCCCCACCATAAGAGGAAACCAGGAAACCACCCTTTAAAGGATTTTACACCACCCTAAAGGAGCCCTACCCCCCTTTCCTATGTGATAGGTGACAAACCTGATTGGATGACAGGTGCAGGGAGGGTTAATTAGATTAAAATAGCCCTCTAACAAGTCCATACAAACCCCTAAATTTAGAAACTCTGGTGGCAACTTTCTCAGGTCCCTTTCCTCTTTAGGAGCTTTGTACTCTAAACTTTACTATCACTCAGTAAACCTTGCTTTGCTGCCCACCACTCTCTCTGGTTTACCCCTTCATTCTTTGAAGTGACGTGACCAAGAACCACAGGCATTGCTGACAGAAGAAAAAAATCCTATAACAATATTTTAATGATTTTCTGACGATACTCTGAGTTCAGTAGCTTTCAGCTCTCAGTCTGTTCTTTATACTGCCATCAGAACTATAGTTTTAAAACACAGATATGATCATACCATTTTCCTCTTCAAAAGAGCCATAATAGATCATTTCTGTCTTTTACATTTCTTCATTTATTGAGTGCCTTGCATATGCTAGGTGCTGGGGATATACTAGTGAGTTAATAAGGGAGGTGTTTCAAATTAGGGTAAAGAAATGGTCACAACAGAATGAAGACACTTAAGAATGAAGTGTCATTTTTCTCCTATGAGATTGACAAAGATTAAAAAGAATGAAAATACTCAGTGTTGGCAAATATGTAGGAAAACGAGCAACCTTATCCACTACTGGTGAACATTACTAGATACCAACTTTTTAGAGGGTAATTTAGCGATACTTGTTAGGACAAATTGGTATCATCAAAATTTTAACAATAGTTATCTCCAGGGTTGTGGAATTATGAAAGACTAACTTGCTACTTCTCACAGTATTTTTCACTACTTCTTATAGTATTTAAGTATTTATAATATTCATATTTTTCAATTTGAAAAAATGAAGACACAAAAATGGAAAAAATCACCTTTCTTAGACAGTTTCACACTTTTTAGGTCAACACTCAATGCTGTTTAAAATGAGTCCCTTATGTAGTTCCAGCCCCACCTTCCACCATTCCCACTTTTTACCCAGGGCTGTCCAAGTAGTGCTTTTCACTCTTCTGTGCCTCTTATATTCCTCTAACTAGAATGCCTTCCCCCTCTCCTTTATTAATCAAAACAGTACTCATCTTCCCAGAACAACTTAGGAGTCACTTCCCTTTCTCCGTGAAACTTGTCCTCCGATCTGGTTTAAATTGCCCCTCCTTACTGCTGAGGGGGTTGTTTGTTTATACCTCAAACAGAGCACAGCTTGGCTTGCATTGTTGTTACTTGTGTCTGATGTCTCCCTTGCCATCTTTTGTTCTCCACTTTATTTGCTTTTTCTTTGAGATAAATGTTAATTTCAAAATACTACTCAGATTCCTGTATGTACCATACCTAAATCCACACTTAAATTACACAGTTTTTAGAGATGCATAGCTCAGCAATGTGGGCAGTTTCCTTCAAGTCACAAAATGCTACTTTGTATTAATTTGTATTTGAAGAGAGTGCAGGAATTAATTAAACATGTCTATAGATGCCTCCTGTTTATTCTCTGACAATGAGCCGGAATTATTACCTCACTTTAAGCCTTTCTCTGGTGATTTGTTTACAGAGAGTTGTGCTAAATAGCTGAATTGTTGTCATGACCCTTTGCCTAGATCTTTTCAAAACAGTCATTAGACTTGAGTTTTACATAACACACACACACACACACACACACACACACAATCTCATAACGAAGAGACAAACTGAAAACAATTCTTAGAATTTTAAGCTTGCACTCTGTTAAGATTGGATTTATGGTAATAGGCATAGCCCACAATTTTATAAGTCAGCAATAATTAAATCTGACCACTTATAAGTGCTGAAGTGTCTGTGGTTGCCAAACTGTGATAAAGTGTAAAATTAACTAATTACCTTACATGAACTTGATCAATAGGGCTCCTTTCCATAAACCAGAGAATTAACTACTTTTTGCTCTTTTGGAGACTACACAGTTTCAGGTCCCCAAGTGGGAGTAGCTCTTAAAGCAAAAGTGGCAGCCCCATTATCATTTGTAAATTTCCACTAAGAAGCCAGCCTGGCAGTGTCTGTTGGCCACGCAGCCTGTGACCTTTCTAACAGCCTGATACTCGTCATTGTTTTGTTTATGAGCATCTATCTATGCCGTGAAAGTTCTGGGGAGAGAATTTCAAAAAAAAGAAAACTGAAACTAAGAAAGAAATCAAAAGCAAAAAACTAGAAACTATTTCTTTAGCCCTTTCTTTATGATCTCAGGACTTCAGGGACCTTGAAAGATTGATTTCCTCTCACTCAGGTTTCTTATAAAATTAGCTTTGGCTCATACATTTGTAACACAGTAGTTAATTTTACAAGATAAGCAGTATAGGGGAAATGTATCTGAGGGGAAAATCAAGTGCTGCAAGCTCAAGAGACACTTATAAGGTCACAGAACAAAGCTGGTTAGTAAAGTGGTCCCACTGTAGACCTGCAAATAGCAAAGGGTCTGCTTCAGGTTAATTTCAGTGTATCTTTCATCACATTTCACTTTTCTTCTCAGCCAGTATTAAATATAAGTGGGCCTACTCAAACCTGTTCTGTGAGTCTTTTGAATTACTCAGTCAAAGAGCAATCATGATTTAAGTCGAGAAATTTGAACTTTGTTTTAGCATCCACTTCCCTGAAATGGTCTCAGAGACTATACTAGCCACAGCTATGAGTGTATTAGTCGGGAATTCGTGTTCACAGTTACTTACGCCATTTCAAGAAATTAAATGTACTTTCAGATAAGCACCATTGGCTATCTGAGCTGGAAGGAATATTACAGTCTTTTAATTCAATCCTCTCCCTTTATAGAAGGGGTTTCTAAGGCTTAGAATTGCTCCTAAAGTTGAGGCACTTTGCTTAGGAGCAGAGCTAGAATTAGAACCAGGTGTCTCAGCTAACCCAGACTCCAAATCTAGAGCTCTTTATACTAACAGTGAGTAAACGCCAGAATAATTTCTCACTTATACAGTCAGAGAAAGTCTCTGTGAATTAATTAATCTTTTTATTTGGATATGTTAATCTTTTAAAATATGCAGAAGACTCACTTCAGTATATGTCAGCACTGGGAAAATACTCATAGATAAATGGCCTTAAGAAGCATCTTAGAGGGGTGCCTGGGTGGTTCAGTTGGTTGAGCGTCTGCCTTCAGCTCAGATCATGATCCCTGGGTCTTGGGATGGAGCCCTGCAGCAGTGTCCCTGCTCATCAGGGAGTCTGGTTCTCCCTCTCCTTCAACCTCTCCTTCTCCCAGTGCTCCTGTTCTCTATCTCTCTGAGATAAATAAATAAAACCTTAAAAAAAAAAAAGCATCCGAAAGAAACCTTCTAAAATGATTTGATGGGACTGGCCTGTAAAACTGCCCAATAATCCACAAATTACAAATTTTCAAGAGAACATTAATTGGAACAATCACATACTTTTTTTTTTAGAGATTTTATTTATTTATTTATTAGAGAGAGACACAGTGAGAGAGGGAACACAAGCAGGGAGAGTGGGAGGGAGAAGCAGGCTTCCCACTGAGCAGGGAACCCAATGCAGGGCTCCATCCCTGAGCTGAGCCCCCCCAGGTGCCCAGGACTATTACATTTCTACCTGATTATCAAAATGCTGTGTTGGTCAACTTTATCAAAATTCCCCTCAAGTAAACCATATCATTGAGGCTCCTCTCTGTGGATGCAGTACTTCACAGGCAAGTTCTAAGGGGGACAGAATTCCTGTGAAACACACAAGGCTACTTATGCTCACCTCTTCTTAATATTTTTTCCTTAAGACACGAACTTGGCATTTCCCAAGTGTGTCACTTAGAATGTTAACTTAGATTTGAAAAAATGTTCAATGATCAAGTAAATTTAAGAAATAGAGTTAACTTAGTTTCTTTTATTATGCTAATTTGATTTATTAATTCAAAAATATTTATTCAGGGGCACCTGGGTGGCTCAATGGGTTAAAGCCTCTGCCTTCGGCTCAGGTCATGATCTCAGGGTCCTGGGATGGAGCCCCGCATCGGGCTCTCTGCTTAGCGGGGAGCCTGCTTCCCCCTCTCTCTCTGCCTGCCTCTCTGCCTACTTGTGATCTCTCTCTGTCAAATAAATAAATGAATAAGTCTTTAAAAAAAAATATATGTATATATATATATACACACACATATATATATGTGTGTATATATATATTCAGTGCCTGCTATGTGTCAGGCACTGTTGTAGATGCTTAGGATACAGAAGCTAAGGACACAAATCTCTGCTTTTGTGAAGCTCATAGGCAATATAAGGTAGGTGCCTTTTTTGTATGCTAAATTAATTCTTTGTTTTTTTTTGAGAGAGAGAGAGAGGGCAGAGGATGGGGCAGAAGGAGAGGGAGAGGAAGAGGGAGATAGAAAATCTCAAGCAGACTCCCCACTGATCGCTGAACCCAATGTGGGGCTCAATCCCATGACCCTGAGATCATGACCTGAGCCAGAATCGAGTTGGACACTCACTGGACTGAGCCACCCAGGCACCCTTCTGCTGAGTTAATTCTTTTTTTTTTTTTTTTAAAGATTTTATTTATTTATTAGAGAGAGAGAGAGAGCACAGGCAGACAGAGAGGCAGGCAGAGGCAGAGGGAGAAGCAGGCTCCCTGCCGAGCAAGGAGCCCGATGTGGGACTCGATCCCAGGACGCTGGGATCATGACCTGAGCGGAAGGCAGCCGCTCAAACTGAGCCACCCAGACATCCCTGCTGAATTAGTTCTTAAGTTAAATTCCCAGGAATGGGACAATGAATTGCATAATTAATAATTTGCAATAATACTAAGTGCTATAAAAGAAAAATCCGAAGTGGCGTGGGAAGATATAATAGGAGAATTTATTAGGGGCTTATTACCTTCTGGAGGGTTGCTCCAAGTGCTATTCTGAATCTGGCTGTGGGTAAAGAGAACTCGGTATTTTGAAAACCCCTCTTGATGTTTCTATTCTCTTCCACAGCCCTCCCTTCCCTCTGTGAAGACTCCACACCACACTCAGCAGCTCCATTTTGGGGCAGAGCAAAATCCCAGCACAGCCAGCTACTGTGACCTCAGGCTCTTCTTCTCACCCCCAAATGTTTTAGATGAGCAACAAACAACAATTGGCCCTGAAGGCAGGGCCAAGTGACAGAAATTTAAGCATGAAAGAGTGACTCAAGGCTCTCACCATTAAAGAATGACATTTCCTTTTAAACCTGACATCTAAGCAAACTTTTTCTGAAATGTAAGAAATACTCCCTTTTTTTCAAAAGCCATGGAAGTGCTCACACCCTTTGATTCAGCAATCCCATTCCTAGGAATTTCACTTGAGGATTAATTCATCAGAAAAGTAAAACTGCATACACCAAGTTAGTCATTGTAATGTTAAGTATAATAATAAGGAGGGAAAAGTGAACAATCTAAATATTCTGCAGTTGCGAAGCTGTTAGATTGTGGTATATTAATTTGTGGGCATTTTGTAAATGGTGGGAAAATATGAATGGAATAATGGCAAAATTATATGCTAAAGAATACAAACTATATAAAAATGGGTATGTATGTGAAACACAAACGGCAATATAAAATGGAAAAGTGGAGTCAATTTGCCGGGGTAGTAGGACAACAGAATAGAAGCCCATCATGAACTGGCCTATGCAGACAGGAGAAAATTCATTGGCTCAAATAACCAAACCTTAGGTAGAACAGGAGTACCACTGGCTTCAGGGATGTCTTGAAAGAGGAACACAAATTGCCATCAGGACTTTCTATCCCTCTCTTTCCACTTTTCTGTGGAAAGAAGCCTTTTTCCTGTTAACCCAGATTCTTCCAGATGAGATTTTCATCTTCCCACAATGAGTTTAGATCACTATAAACTCATATTCTTATATCTTCCAACTAGGATGAGTTTAAGAGCAATTTAAGAACTCAGGTTTAAGAACCATTCTGGGAATGGGTTGTGATTGGCCGGGCTTCAGTCATGTGCCCATCCCTGGGCCAGTAATGGCCAGGTTATCATGATTGGTACCCACCTATCAACGTACCATATAGTCAAGGAGTCTGGGTCATTTAAGAAGACACTCACTCACTTCTGGGGCACCTGGGTGGTTCAGTCAGTTGAGCACCCGACTCTTGATTTTGGCTCAGGTCATGATCTCAGGGTAATGCAATCGAGCCCCATGTCAGACTCCATGCTCAGCATGGAGACTGCTTGAGATTCTCTCACTCTGTCACTCTCTGCCACTCCCCCGAAACTCGTGCATGCTTTCTGTCTCTCTAAAAAGAAAAAAAGAGGAAGAAGTAGGTGGAGGAGGAGGAAGAGGGGGAGGAGGGGAAAAAGAAGAAGAGGAAGAAGAAGAAGACAGTCAATTCTGTTAGGATCCTATGTCTAGAAGAAGAGGGAAGCATTTCGGTAAAAGGAGAGAGGTGCTGCTCTCAATGGAAATTAATTTGCCTGTGGTTCAATTTAATGTTTTAGAAAAAATATCTTATTCTCTTAGTACTACTCCCAATAGCAGGTTGTGATTTCCTGATGCAGTGTGTTTTACTATAAGACCGCACAGTACAGAAGAAAGAACACTACACCGAATGCCAGGAAAATGGATTCTCCTAGCTCTACCATGAAACAGCTGTCCTTGGACTAGTTCTTAAACTTCTCTGGATTTCAGTTTCTTTGTCTCAGAATGCTGTCATTTCCATGAAGGCAGGAACCAAGACTGTTTGAAATGGAGATTTGCAGTTAGTAACAACCTCTGGGGCTTGGGTTGGATAGAGAAGGAAGCTGAACTATGATAATGGTTGCCGCAAAGCCCTCAGATAGTCATGGGGAGCCCTAGACTTAAAATAATCTTTCAAAGTTGTCACAGATTTACCAAGTGGACCTACTTTATATCCCCTTTATAGACTAGATATACACTGTCCATAGGAAAGGACCTTAAACATGGGTGAAGCAGTTTCCTGAGCCTCAGACAACTCCTCAGGCAACTCTCAGCTGGGAGTTGATGGCAACCAATACCCCCAGCTGCTGAAAGAGGGAGTGCCTCGGTCCTGAAAGAGATATCTGAGCAGAACACTGTGACATCTACTACAATCAGTGTATTCATAGCACCAATAGGTATATGCCTGCCGCAGGGTAGGTGCTTATTTATTATGTGTTAAATGAATAAACTATGCAAAAAGGAAGGTGTGGAGAGGTGCCTGGGTGGCTCAGTTGGTTGGGTGTCCAAGTCTTGGTTACAGCTCAGGTCATGATTTTATGGATCGTGGGATTGACCCACATCAGGCTCAATGCTCAGTGGGGAGTCTGAAGATTCTCTCCCTCTGCCCAGCCCCCCCTACTCATGTGGGCGCTCTTTCTCTCTCTCTCTAAAATAAACAAAATAAACCTTTTTTTTTTTTTTTTTAAAGGGAGGGTGTGGATTAATCCCCACTGGCAATATTGTATACGTTTATCTATCTCCCGGAGGATGTGTGGAAAGGATGATTAATCAAAATCCTCATAGTTTTTGTTATTGCTCTTTTTAAATAAAGGAATGGGACTAGAACTAGGAGAAGATTGTTTACTAAAATTAATGTTGACTGATCTGTTTGGCTAGAGAGCATAAAGCATTCTTTGTGGTTGAGTTAACAGTAAAAAACATTAAGGAAGCAATTACTATAGATATTACATAGAGTCACACTGTGCTGTCCAATACAGTAGCTGCTAGCCACAGGAGGTTATTTCATTTAAACCAGTTAAAATGAAATAAAATATAAAATTCATTTCCTCAGTCACACTACTCACATATCATTTCCTCAGTCACACTACTCACATATCAGGTACTCAGCAGCTATATGTGGCTACTGACTATCACATTAAACACTCAGAATATTTCCAACACAGCGAGTTCTAGTGAGCAGTACTGGTCTACACTGAACAGTTGTGTTCTTTACTTTCATTCAATAAAAATCTAATTTACTCTCATGAATTCTGCTGTTCATTATAGTGAGATGGCTGAAACTGGAGCCAAAACTTTGAAATGCTTGGGGGAAAAGAATTGCCCTGTATCCACAGTTCTTCTTAGAAATCCAAGTGGTGTGGCACATGGGTGGCTAAGTCAGTTATGCGTCTGGTCTGCCTTCAGCTCAGGTCATGGTCCCAGGGTCCTGGGCTCAAGGCCCGCGTCCAGCAGGGAGCCCGCTTCTCCCTCTGCCTGCTGCTCTCTTTGCTTGTGGTCTCTCTCTCTCTCTCTGACAAATCAGTAAATACATACATACATAATATATACATACATAAAATCTTAAGAAAGAAATCCAGGTAGCACAGGACAGTATGAAATGGAACATTTGTTGTAATTTCATCCTGCTCCTATCATCTGGCTCATCTGGATATAACCAGGACTAAAAGCCCTGGGCTTTTGGAGTGTGCTCTGCTCTTGGCTCCCTACAGCAAGGGAGGCAGGATCACACCTTCAAGCTTCAAACTGTCCAGGTTTAGACATTCAACAACCAGATTTTCAAAATAATAAGTCATTTTTTTACTATCCTCCAGAAGATTAACTGTGAATTTTTATTCTCCTAATATCAGTGCCAGAGGTAAACATATTTGATGTTTCTAATCTACTGTAGTTATTTTTCTTATACAAACAGTTTCATCTCTGGGCATTGGAAGCATCTTCAAGTTGGCTCTAAAGTCCTTTTGACACAACCTCAGCAGTCTTTGATAATTTCTTTACTATCTGTTAACTACAATATGTACACATTTTCTAATCTATTTGCTTTGATATTCCTCTGCGAAGACACCAGTCACTCATAACCGTGCAGTCTCAGAACTGAGATTTTTTTATATAAGAACATAGAGGGGTGCTTGGGTGGCTCAGTGAGTTGAGTGTTGGACTCTTGATTTTGGCTCAGGTCATGATCTCAGGATTGTGAGATCGAGCCTCACATCAGGCTCTGCTTGGCGTGGAACCTGCTTAAGATTCTCTCTCCCCCTCTCCCCCTGCCCCTCCTCCCCAACTGTGCTCTCTCTCACTCTCTCTCAAAAAAACAAAACAAGGGGCACCTGGGTGGCTCAGTGGGTTAAGCCTCTGCCTTCAGCTCAGGTCATGATCTCAGGATCCTGGGACTGAGCCTGGCATCAGGCTCGCATCAGGGGAGCCTGCTTCCTCCTCTCTCTCTGCCAGCTTCTCTGCCTACTTGTGATCTCTGTCTACCAAGTAAATACAAAAAATAAAATTTAAACAAAACAAAAAATATCTTTAAAAAAGGAATATAAAGATACAGTCCTTGTATCTTCAATATATTATGAGTAATTTATATTCATTCATTTTTTAAACAAATAGTTACTGAGAATTGGCAATTATCAGGCACTAGTACAATTCTCAGTGCAGCAGGAAAAACAATAAAAGTTATATAAATAGTTACATGTATTGGTTATATGCAAACATGTTGTAGTGAAAAGCACTGTAAGAGAAAAGGAGAGGGCACAATGAGAATATATGACACTAGTCAGAAGTGTTGGGGAAGGCTTTCCTGAAAAAGTCAGAAGCTGAAATGCCAAGGGTAAGTCGGATGATGCAAAGGAATAGAGACAGAATAGCATGTGCAAAGTCTGGAGGTGGAAAATACCACATTCGGGGAACTGTAAGTCTTGCATGAGTTGGACCGTGGTGAGAACGGAAAGGTACATGATGGAGCTGGAAATGCATGGGAAGGTCAAATCGTTCAGAGCCTTGTGGATCAGATTAAGGATTTTAGACTTCATCCTAAAAAGGATGGGAAGCCACTGGAATGTTTTAAGAGAGAAACAACATGGTCAGCTTTCCATTTTTATGAGACCACTGTACCTGTTGTGTAGAGAATGAATTGGTAGGGGCAAGAACAAAAATGAAAATTGGGGGTTATTACCAGTGAAAAATCATAGCGTTTTGAACTAAGGTGACAGCCATCAAAATAGAAGTAGATAGACTGAAGAGATTTATAGACATCCAAAAGCCAGCTTTGTGTTTACTGGGGAAACAACAGAAGCATTCTCCCTAAACAGAGTGTTTTTAACTAAGTGTCTTTTTTACAGGAGTGGAGATAGAACAGCATGTGCAAAGGTCTGGCCATGGGAAATACTTTGTCACATTCAAGGAACGGAAAGTCCTGCTTGAGGTGGCCTGTGCTAAAAGAAGAAGACAGGGTATGTGTTGAAGTTAGAAAGGCAGTGAGTCCTGAAGTAGTGAAGAGAAAGTGATGCAGTGGAGGTCAGGGAGACAGGCAGGGTGACTGGCTGCTTGGGGAGTAAGGATAGAGTGCTAGCTGATCTTTGCTGCTTGGCAGAGGTGCTCAGCCTCACCTGGTTTCCTCCAAGATGGCAGCATAGGGATTCTTCACTGCTACCTTCAGGGTAGCACTATAGACAAACTAGACCTTTATGAATGCATTCTAAGGTCGCTGGGCTGAGGGACGTTGCTTCTTCCTAGCTCTCACTGGAAGTTGGTGACTTAGCACTGCATTTTTCAGTTCTTCACAGGATATAGGCTGTTCTTTTCACAAGACATCCCTACATTTGACTTCATACCAGGAGGGGATGAACTTGGCATTGTTTTTCCAGGAATGGGATGAATATAAGAACCTCTACTCTCTCCAGGCCAGCCCTCCTGTGGTGAAATCTGCTGCACATAGGCCCAAAAGCCAGCTTATCACAGGTGGTGGTTTGTGGTTAGGAATGGAGGAAAGCTAACCTGATAGTTGAACAAGACCCTGATCTCATTTACCAGTATCCTGCTCAAGAGAGTTAACAAAGGATGTGGCAGTGTAGACCTAAGAAATGCAATTTCACACACCTAACTAATGCCTGAATTCCTGTCCCACAGAAGCTTGGGCCCTGGAAAGGTGACTCGAAGTCCATTTCCTGGAATAAAGGCACACAGCAGTCCTGCTTCATGAGCTGCCAAGTAAAACTTTCAGAATCTATTTAAGAAAACCAGGCCAGTCTGGCTGTGTTTATTGAGAGTAGCCATTTGAGACAAAGAGGAAAAGGGTTTTCATTCAGTTCATTCAGAGATATTTATTGGGTGTCTATCATGTGCCAAGTCTTGTTCTAGACTACTTGTTCTAAGCCTACAGAAATAAGCCAAGCAGACAACTTGCCCTCACAAAGCTTACATTCTAGTGGGAGGATATAGACAATAAAGATAACAGACAAAATACATATATACTAGGAGATGGTAAATACTAAAGCTTTAGTTAGCATAAAAAAGTATATGTAGGACATTTTTAGGACACAAAATGGGTGTTGGTAAAGATCATGGATAAGGTGAATATTAGTTATTATAGTAGATATTAGAGTGATCATTGAAGAGCTTTCTGAGGTGATATTTAAGTTAAAACCTGAAAGATGAGGAACCAACCTTGTGAAGTGTGAGCAAGAGGGAAAGAGAAATGTTACAAAGGCCTGAGTGAGGCAAGAATTTGGAGTGCTCAAAAGACAGAAAGAAGGCCAGTTTCTACAGTGCACTAAGCTCGGGGAGAGATCCTAAACACAATACTGGGGAGGCAGGCATGCCATGATAAAGAATGTGGGTTTTTCCTAACTCACTGTGCTCATTATGGCACAATTATTTATTCTACTGTAACACTGCCCACTCAGAATTCACCGGCCCCAGCAGCTGCCTGGGCTTACCTCAGAGAGAGGACATCTTAAGAAAGTCCCAAGAATGACCAGAAACAGACATAATAAAAACCATGCTCTAAAGCTCATATACAACACTCCTGGGGGAGCTTCTGGGATTTGCACTCAGGTTCTTTACTTTCCTGTTAAATACCCTTTTAATAAATTTCCTTATCCGATTTCCAAGCCCACAGCAGATTACAAGGGTAGGAACGGTCAGGCACTCTGCTCAGCTGACATTTTAATTCAGTGAAGCATTTTGCTTGGAAACCACCTTTCCCCATGACTGACCTCATCCTGTTCTGAAGGACTCCGGGATTCATCTGAACACCCTTATGACATGTACATTTACTATACCATGATGTAGTTGTCAGAACACTAATATACATTAGTCCTGGACACAAATCCTGACTCCAACATTCATAATTCTATGTCCCCATAGATTGTGAATGATTTAGGGACATTGTGTCTTAGCTTTGAATCACCTGTAACCCATCCGCCTACTCCAAGCCTGGGATAATGCTAGTCATGTAATGGTGCTTGACAAATGGATCTTGAATGAATAAGTGAAAGTAGGATTGGGTAAGTTCTCTTCTCTGATCCTCAACTGCCTCATCTATAAAAGGATGGGCCTTCTTGGAATGTTAAATAGCAATAAATGTAGAAAGCACAATATAAAGTGTAATGGATGATATAAATGCAAGGTATGTGGCTACTCAGGGCTGAAGCAGAGGTGTCTTTCAGGCAGTCAAGGGAACCTTTAGGTCCTTGTGTCTATGACTTGAAGTAGTTGCCACTAGATGGCAATGTTTTCTTAAGGCACATGAAGCCATTTTTGAGTCTACTCGGTGGCCTTCAAACTTAGGGGTTCTCTTACCGCTGGGAATACAGAATGCTTTCCAGGACGTGCTCAAGTATGGATAGCTTTGAGGAAATCAGTTTTCTAGTCCACAACGTCTCTATGTCTTCTTTCCTAAAACTAACCTACTGGGAAAGTACCTGTGTTCATAATAGCCCTTCTCCAACTTTTCAAAAACAAAGACATAGCCATATCATTCCATATAATATTTTATAGTACAACCAGGTGAATAATATCCATCAGGTATCAAAGGGGAAGTCTTCTTCAATGATTAACAAGGAACCAGTCTTTCCCTAGCTTTTACATACTTCTGTGAAGAGTGAAACTTGGCTTTAGAAATGGCATATTTTGGCTCATGTTGTTATGGTCTAAAAGAAAATATATGGTACAGTGGGGTGATGGTGATGAGATTTCTTCTATCCCCTAGGAATTGTCCAAAAAAAACCATTTACCTTTAGGATGCAAAGCATTTTTTAAAAAATTCTAAAGAGGGGGCGCCTGGGTGGCTCAGTGGGTTAAAGCCGCTGCCTTCGGCTTGGGTCATGATCCCAGGGTCATGGGATCGAGCCCCGCATCGAGCTCTCTGCTTCCTCCTCTCTCTCTCTGCCTCTCTGCCTACTTGTGATTTCTATCAAATAAATAAATAATCTTTAAAAAAAAAAAATTCTAAAGAGTAATTTTTTCACATTCTTAAATCTAATTCTTTTCATCTATTCTCAATACTCATTCCAAAGTCATTAGCAGTAAAGAAATATGTTGGAGGGGCGCCTGGGTGGCTCAGTGGGTTAAGCTGTTGCCTTGGGCTGAGGTCATGATCTCGAGGTCCTGGGATGGAACCCCCGCATTGGGCTCTTTGCTCAGCGGGGAGCCTGCTTCTCTCTCTCTCTCTCTCTCTCTGCTTGCCTCTCTGCCTACTTGTGATCATTCTCTGTCAAATAAACAAATAAAATCTTAAAAAAAAAAAAAGAAATATGTTGGAATGGCCAAAGCAGTTGATTATTTGACTTTTAAATTTTTACTTATTAGATTTTTAATTAATTGATTATTTCAGATGTAGCTAAAATATTTTTAAAATATTTTAAAATTTTAAATATTTTTTTAAATATTTTAAAAATATTTTTTAGAATAACCAAAATTTTCATGACCCACTAACTAAAACCAAGTTTTCACATGATCTCTTTCAAATTTGGTACATAATTCAAGAAGATAGTTACTAATTATTTTTATCAAATCATATGATAAAAAAGTTACTCTAACAATAACTTGTATTTTTATTTTATCATATTTAATTTTATTTAATATTACCTATTGTTTAACAAAAGAATTATATTTTACATTCAATTACAATTAATTTTTATAATCTATACCTTTCTATTTCATTAAGTCAGAGGAAAAGTTTTATCATAATATCTGATGAAATAATGGTGCTATTTCTGATTTTTTTTTAAAGATTTTATTTATTTATTTGACAGACAGAGATCACAAGTAGGCAGAGAGGCAGACAGAGACAGAGAGAGAGGGGGAAGCAGGCTCCCACAGGCAGAGAGCCTGATGTGGGGCTCGATCCCAGGACCCTGGGATCATGACCTGAGCCGAAAGCAGAGGCTTTAACCCACTGAGCCACCCAGGCACCCCGCTATTTCTGATTTTTATACTTGAGATTTATTTATTGTCAAAAGCAGAATCTGAAACAGATAGTTACATTCGACCAAAGAAATATCAGGACTTGCATCATATTTCTTGCTTTATAAATAGCTTATAATTTGGCCATACATGATATTGCTATGTTACAAATTAGGTAATGAAGAATAGCATATTGATTTGTTACTTTGATTTCCTAAATTTAAAAATTGATTGATTTTAAAAAAGAGATAAGTGAATTATATTAAATCTACCTTAAATTAATCTTGACCACTTCTAATCCTTATAACAACCCTTGAAATAGGTCTTGTTATTTCCCCTAGAGAGGTTAAGTAATTTATCCATAGTCACAAAAGCAAAAAAACACCTCTGAGCAACCCAACATAAATGTCCCCATTACTGTGTATTAAAACTTAGGCAAATCAAAAAAACGAAATCTTGCCATTTGCAATGATGTGGATGGAACTAGAGGGTATTACGCTAAGCGATGTAAGTCAATCAGAGAAAGAAAATTATCATATGATCTCTCTGATATGAGGAATTTGAGAGGCAGGGTAGGAGTTTGTGAGGGGAAGGGAGGGAAAAATGAAACAAAATGGGAACAGGGAAGGAGCCAAACTGCAAGAGACTCTTAATCTCAGTAAACAGGGGCGCCTGGGTGGCTCAGTGGTTAAGCCTCTGCCTTCAGCTCAGGTCATGATCCCAGGGTCCTGGGATCGAGGCCACATCCAGCTCTCTGCTCAGCAGGGAGCCTGCTTCCTTCTCTCTCTCTGCCTGCCTCTCTGTCTACTTGTAATCTCTGTCAAATAAATAAATAAAATCTTAAAAAAAAAATCTCAGTAAACAACTGAAGACTGCTGGGATTGGGGTGGGGAGAGATAGGGTGGCTGGATGATGGACACTGGGGAGTGTACGTGCTGTGGTGAGTGCTGTGAACTGTGCAAGACATGAATCACAGACCCGTACTCCTGAAACAAATAATACATTATATGTTAATAAAAAAATAATAAATAAATAAATAAAAAAAATTCAAGTAAGTTATACTTTATATACTCCAATGTTACACAATAAAATAAGTTTGATCACATGACTTCCAAGCTCAAGTCGGGTAGCAGCATCTACTAGAGACAAACATTTTGACATTAGTGAGAACTGACAGTCAACAACCTAATAGCAAAGAAGAGACAAAAGAGCTATATAGAGCAATCTTCAAGATAAAAATGGAACTATTTAAAGTAATATTTAATGTCTACATTATCATGATTGTAAATATTTTTTATTGAGCTGAGTAATGTACAATTATTTCAGTTGGACAATTTATTGTTTGCCCTGGAAATAATAATTGCCTCATCTTCTCCATTAGTTTTCTAGATACCTATTACTGATTAATTCTCAAACTCTGGCACTACTATAAAAATATCTAACAATGCCATCAAATACTTCAGGTAATGTCTCATTTTTTTCTTGAGGAGATCCTTCTGGAGCCTTTCATTCTCTGTTCCAGTCTGGACAGGTTCCCTGTTAGCCTATTATTCATCTTTCCTTCTAGGACTTCTCATTACTCCTTTCCTATAGATTCTTTTGTCTCCTGTGTTCAATCCTTTGTTTCTTGGATTCCTTCTCTGTCTTGGTTTAATGCCTTATTTTGCTGGAGCATATTCTGCAATATCTTCCTAAGAAATGAAGAATAGGGGATAATTTATTTGAGCCTCTAATCTGAAAACGGCTATATTCTGCCCTCAAACTTGGTTAACAGTTTAGCTGGCTATAAAATTCTTCAGAATTTTGATGGCCTTTTTCAATTGTCTTCTCCATCTGAGTATTATTTTTAAAGTCAAATTTTGCCCTGATTCCCAAGCCTTTACATGTTACTGTTTTTCTCTGTGAAAGCTGCAGGGTTCTGAAGTTTCAGGGTGATGAGTCTTACTTTATTAAGCTATGCATTTTATAAAATATACCATTTTGAGTATATAACTATGAGGTTTTTGTTAAAGATTTATTTATTTATTTATTTATTTATTTATTTATTTGAGAGACAGAGAGAGAGAAAGTGTGTGCCTGGAAGCATATGTAACCAGGGAGAGAGAGAGAGAAACCCTCAAGCAGACTCCCCACTGAACACAGAGACTGATGCAGAGCTCCATCCTAGGACCCTGAGATGAAGAACTGAGCTGAAACCAAGAGTGGGCTGCTTAACTGACTGAACCACCCAGGCACCCCATAACTATAAGACGGTTTTTTTTTTAAGGTTTTGACTTTTTTTTTTTTAGGACCTTATTTATTTATTTGACAGAGAGAGAGAGATCACACGTAGGCAGAGACGCAAGCAGAGAGAGAGAGAGAGAAGGAAGCAGGCTCCCCACTGAGCAGAGAGCCTCCACAGGGCTCGACTCCAGAACCCTGAGACCATGACTGAGCTGAAGGCAGAGGCTTAACTCTCTGAGCCACCCAGGTGCCCCAACTATAAGAGTTTTGAAACACACACATAGTAATGTAATCTCTACCACATTATTGATATGAAATATTACCAGCATCACCCTTTGCAGTTAACTTCCTCCTCTCAATCCATGGTTCCTAGAAACTTCTTATTAGCTTTCTATTACTATAGTTTTGCCTATTCTTGAATTCCATATAGAGTCATGCAGGATATAGTTTTTTATGTCTGGTTTCTTTCCCTTGGCACTAATTCTTTTGAGATTAATCAATTTTATTGTGCATATCAGTTTTTTCTTTACATTCCTTGTTGAGTAGTATTCTACTTTATCAATATACCACAATTTATACATGGAAATGTATAAATGGACACCTAAAAATGGACACCTAGGTTATTTCCAATTTTTGGCTGTTATAAACATTCATATATAAACATTTGGCTGTTATAAACTTATACCATTTGTATGAATCTCTTTTCATTTCCCCAAGGTAAATATCTAGGAGTAAAGTTTCCAGGTCATTTGATAAGTATGTGTTTGTGTGTATATATGTACATATACACACAAACACATACTTATCATATATAAGCATACATACATATACTTATGTGTATATATATAGACATATACACACACACACTTAGTTTTTATTTAATTTTTTAATTTAAATTCTAGCTAATTAACATACAGTGCAATAGTAAGTATATATTAACTTGATAAGAAACTGCTGAACTGTTTTTGCAAAGTGGTTATACCATTTTGCATTCCCAGCACTAGCATTGAAGGTTCTAGATGCTGTGCATCCTCACCAATATTTGATGTTGCAGTCTTTTGAGTTTTAGCCATTCTAGTGGGTATAGTGATATCTCATTCTGGATTTAACTTGCAATTCCCTAATAACTAATATGTTGATTATCTTTTTAATTTTGATGAATTCCATGTAGTAGATTGAATAGTATTCCTCCAAAATTCATGTCCACCAGAACTTCAGAAAGTGATCTAATTTGGAAGTAAGATCTTTATAGATACAATTAAGATAAGGATTGAGATAAGATCATACTGGATTAGGATAGGCCCTAAATCCAATGATATGATCCTTGTAAGAGACAGGAAAGGGCACACAAAGACACAGAGAAGGCCACGTAAAGATGGAGGCAGAGATTGTGATTATATTGTATATAGGTTCTGGTACCAATTCCAGTATATGGGAGTTTTCCCCACAACACCAAGCAATTCTCCCACACAGCTAGGTATCTTACAATTCAACTCATTTCTGACACGATCTACCCAGAGATAGTATCAGATTCCACAAGTTAGCCATTCAGTCCCACAAGATTGCCTCCCACTTCAGATGCCAATCACAAGCCTAGGTTGTTACTTATATTTCTGACCAACTCACTATAAATTGGAGGTCCACCTTTCCCTTCCTTGGGTTCGATTAATTTGCTAGAGCAGCTCATACAACTTAGGAAACCCATTTACTAATTAGGTTTCTCATTTATTGCATAGGATATGAATCAACAGCCAGATGAAGAGACACATGGGATAAGGTCCCCAAATGAAGGTGGTTCTGTCCCTGTGGATTTCAGTACCTGGCACAATGGCACATGGAAGTATCCTGGTTCCCCACCTAGAAAACTCTCTGAACCCATCTTCTTGGGTTTTTCTGGAGACTTCATTACATAGGTACAGTTGATGAAATCACTAACCAGAGATCAGGGCAGGTAGAGGATGGGACTGAAAATTCCAACCCTCTAATCACATGGTTTGTTCTCCCAGCAACCAGCCCCCTCCTTAGATGGGGGAATCCCAAAGTCACCTCATTAACATAACAAAAGACACATTTGTTGTTCTTACCACTTGGGAAATTCCAGAGTTTTAGGAGCTCTGTGCAAGAAAGGAGGACAAAGGCCAAATATATATTTCTTATTATATACCAGAAATTACCATCAGCTAGAAGAAGCAAGGAAGGTTTCCCTTGGAGACTTCAAAGAGGATATGGCCCTGCCACACCTTGAGTTTGGCATCCAGAAATGTGAGAAAACTTTCCTATGGTTTTAAGTCACCCTGTTTGGGGTAACTTGTTATGACAGCCTTGGAAAACTTATACAGTCCAATTTATCCATTTGTTTTCTTTTATTGTTCTTGCTTTTTGTGTTCTACTTAAGAAATTTTTGCTTACACAGGTTACTAGGATTCTTTTTTTTTTCCCTCTAGTTTTATGGTTTTAGCTTTTACATTTAAGCCTATGATCCATTTCACATTAATATTTTATATGCTGTGAAGTAAGAATTAGGGTTAACTTTTTATTCTAGCATTATTCATTGAAAAAAATTTATCCATTCCCCATTGAATTACCTAGGAAACTTGGCCAAAAATTAATTAGCCATAATTCTGTGGGCTTATTTCTGGACTCTTTATTCTGTTCCCATGATTATCTTTCTACTAATATCACAATGTCTTGATTTCTATAACTTTATAATAGGTTTTGAAAACAGATAGTGTAAGTCCTCCAACTATGCTATTTTTCAAAACTGGGGTTCTTTAGATATTTTGCATTTCCATCTAAATTTTAGAATCAGTTTGCCCATTTTTGCAATTGGAATTTATAATTGTTTGTTGCTAGTATATAAGAAATATAATAGTTTTTTGGATATTGACCTTGTATCCTGTGAACTTGCTGACTCATTTATTAGTTCTAGTAGCTTTTTGTAGAATTTTTAAAGATTTTACATAGAGGGACGCCTGGGTGGCTCACTTTTAAGCATCTGCCTTTGGTTTGGGTCATGATTCCAGGATCCTGGGATGGAGTCCTACATAGGGCTCTCTGCTCAGCAGGAGGCATGCCTCTTCCACTCCTCTCCCCCTCCCCAGCTTGTGTTCCTTCTCTCCCTGTGTCTCTCTCTCTGTCAAATAAATAAATAAAATATTTTAAAAAATGATTTTGGGATGCCTGGGTGGCTCAGTGGGTTAAAGCCTCTGCCTTCGGCTCAGGTCATGATCCCAGGGTCCTGGGATCGAGCCCCGCATCGGGCTCTCTGCTTGGCGGGGAGCCTGCTTCCTCCTCTCTCTCTCTCTGCCTGCCTCTCTGCCTGCCTGTGATCTCTGTCAAATAAATAAATAAAATATTTTTTTTAAAAATGATTTTACATAGATAACAATATTATGTGAATAGAAAGAACTTTACTTCTTTTTCGCCCTGTGGAAGATACATGGAAAATTTTTAAATTTCTTTTTCTTTTATTATTTATTATTTATTATTTTTAATATTTATTTATTTGTTTGTTTTTGTTTATTGCCTTACAGAGAACTGTCTAGGACCTCCAACACAGTGTTCAGTAGATGGTACTAAATTGTGCATTCTTGCCTTGTTCTTGATCTCAGGGGGAAAGCATTCAAACTTATACCATTTTTTTTTCAATCTTACACTGTTAAGCATGATGCAACATTAAACCTTTTTGATCGTTAAACCTTATGTTCCTGGTATAAACCCCACTTGGTCATAATGCATTATCCATTTTATATATTATTGAATTCAGTTTGCTAATATTTTGTTAATAATTTTACATCATGTTCATGAGGATTGCTGGTCTGTAGTTTTCTTTTCTTGTGATATTCTTGATGGTTTTGGCATCAGGGTAATGCTGACTTCATAGAATGTGTTGGAAAACAGTACTCTTCCTTCACTTTATGGAAAACTTTCTGTAGAATTGCTATTATTTCTTCTTAAATATCTGGTAGGTTCTCAGTAAAGCCGTCTGGTCCTAGCATTTTCTTTGTGGGGTTTTCAACAAATCAATTTCTTTAGTAGGTGTAAGATTAGGTTACATATCTTCTTTTGAATGAATGTTGGTACTTTGTGTCTTTAAAGGAAATGTACATTTTATCCATGTTGTCAAAATTATTTTTAAAAGTTGTTTATAACATTATCTTATGATGCTTTTAATGTCTATAGGTTCTATAATGATATTTTCTCTCTCATTCCTGATACTGGCAATTTGTGCCATCGCTCTCTCTCTCTCTCTCTCTTTTTTCCCCGATGTATCTTTTTTTTTTTTTAAGATTTTTAAAATTTATTTGACAGAGGGAGACACAGCAAGAGAGGAAACACAAGCAGGGGGAGTGGGAGAGGGAGAAGCAGGCTTCCCACTGAGCAGGGATTCTGATTCGGGGCTTGATCCCAAGACCCTGGGATCATGATCTGAGCTGAAGGCAGACACTTAACAACTGAGCCACCCAGACGCCCCATCCCAATATATCTTTTATCAGTTTCATTGCTCTCTCCATGATGGTTTCATGATTTTACTCCATTATTTTTGTTTTCTATTTCATTGATCTTTTTTATCTTTATATTTCCTTTCTTCTCTATACTTTGGCTTTAATTTGTTCTTCTATTTCTAGTTTCTGAAGGTAGAAGCTAAAGTCATAGGCGTAAGACCTTTCTTCTTTTCTAATATAGGTATTTAGTGCTATAAGTTTCCCATTAATACTGCCTTGGTTGTACCCACAAATGCTGATAGGTTGTTGTTATTTTCATTTAGTTCAGAATACTTTCTAACTTCCTTTTTGTTCTCTTTTTTTGGCCCACAAGTTATATAGAGTATATTTAGTTTAAGTATTTGGAGGATTTCCCAGAGATCTTTTCATTATTTAATTTTATTTTGGTGAGAGAAAATACTTTGTGTAGGTTGATTATTTTTGAATTTATTGAGACTGGTCTTATGGTCCAGAAGATGATTAGAAATATAATCCACCTGCAGCACCTGGGTGGCTCAGCTGGTGAAGCATCTGACTCTTGATCTCAGCTCAAGTGTTGATCTCAGGGTTGTGAGTTAAAGTCTCAGGTGGGGCTCCATGTTGGGTATGGAACCTACTTAAAAAAAAAAAAAAAATCCAGGGGCGCCTGGGTGGCTCAGTGGGTTAAAGCCTCTGCCTCCGGCTCAGGTCATGATCCCAGGGTCCTGGGATAGAGCCCCAAATTGGGCTCTCTGCTCAGCAGGGAGCCTGCTTCCCTTCCTCTCTCTGCCTGCCTCTCTGTCTACTTGTAATCTCTGTCTGTCAAATAAATACATAAAATCTTTTTAAAAATCCACATAATGGGAAAAAATGTTATCATTATCATGCTAATAAAAGGACTAAGGTCTGAGCAATGGTATGTTTCTTTTCTTTTTTAAGATTTTTTTTTAAGTAATCACCACACCCAACATAGGGCTCAAGCTCACAACTCTGAGATCAAGAGTCACCCACTGTACCAACTGAGCCAGCCAGGTGCCTCAATGTTTATCATAAATCAGTGTATTGGAGTTTTAATTTTACACATCAGTCTATGAGCTCAGTGAATGTGAGTTCTTTACTGAGAGAACAAGCTGCCTCTTAATGTTCTCTACGTACAATGGCAAAGATCTTAATTGAAAACTGAGGATTTCAGTCTTTCAGTTATTTTCAAATATCCATATATCCATTTCAGGATATTTTCAAATATTCATATATCTTTATTCATATATTTGTTTTACCTTCAGAACATAGATGGTGATTTTAGGCCCCTGAATAAATTGTCCTTGCTTGGATTACTTTGTTTCTCATCTGAGAATTTAAAATTAAGTAAATTTAATTGACTATATTTATAGATGAATGTATTTTGAAAGGAAGTCCCTGTTGCTCAGTATCACTGATTTAGCAGTTTAAGTGGCCAGTAAATATGTAGAATTTGACCCTCCTTGGAATCAGTCCCAAAGTTCTATTCATGAACATATTGAAATTAAATATTTTCAGAGCCATTAGATGGTATGTAAATACACTGACTCAGGATATTTTTCATTGTGCTACTAGGCATCATAACTGCAATATCTGAATAAAAATTGCTAACCTATTAAAAGAAGTTGCTGGGTTGCCTGGCTGACTTAGTCGGAAGCGCACACAACTCTTGATCTTAGGGTCATGAGTTGGAGACCCACGTTGGGTGTAGAGATCACATACATACATACATAAAAACATTTTTAAAAACATTTTTAGGTTGTTGCCAGTGTCAAAAAGCAAAGACAAAGCAAAACCAATGGAAAAAGTGACCCTCTGCTTCTCCCACAAAGCAGAGGGGAGTGGCCAGGGGAAAGAAAAGCCTTGTCCTTCCTGGGCTGTCCTCACAGCCAGTATTTAGTCTCTAGTGTGCCTCAAGCCCTCCTCTGTCCTTTCATGACTGGGGCATAGGGACAGTAGGATCAGCTTAAGTCATCAAGCCCTTGTGAAACTGCTTTCTCTCATGAGGCTCTCCAGCTGTTTTAAGCCCTCATTTTCAATACTGTCTTAATATATGTATGTAGGCCCCACATGCCCAATAGGAGGCATTTTCAATTGCACAATATAAAGTTGTATAGAAAACTAAGTGGTGTAGCAACAGATCTCAGGAACCAATCATCAGTCTGGGGAGAGGGAAAACTTTTGTTCTAAAATAACCACAAGCCTAAGGGGCACCCATGGCTGGCTCAGTCAGTAGAACATGCAACTCTTGATCTTGGGGTGGTGAATTCAAGCCCCATGTCAGAGGGTAGATTGTAATCTTAATTTAAAAAAACTTTAAAATAACCACAAATCTGGATGTGCAAGATGAAATTAACAACTCCCATTTATAACATGTCAATGATAATTTAACCCCTTTTGTCTGGTAAGTATTTTCCAACCAATTAAACATTGTTGGCACATCATGGTGAATTTTACGAAAAAGATAAAACAGTATTACTAAATTCAACCTTAAATTTAAAGCAAAAAAATGAAAGAAACATCCCTGCTTCTGCCATAAGCCTACAACAAGGTAGGCTTTTTCTGGAGAAAAGTTTGTCCTGAAGCTCCTCCACAGCTTTTTAAAAAATAATCTATAGAATTGTAACTCCCTTCACATTCACTAATGTCTCTTTGTGGACATTGTTCAATATGAAAGGAAGAACTGAAGTTAAAATGTTTATAATTCAAGAAGTCTTTTTGTAAGAGATAATGAAGTTAGAAACAAAATCCCCACAAACCAAACACTCCAGAGTTTCGCTAATTTTACTTTTCCGGGCTCTCATCCAAGGGTGAACAAGAAAAAAAGCACCTACACGTGGTGCCAGGAGAAAACACAGAATTTTGGATAGGGAATCAGAAAACCTAAATGCTGACCCTGGCTTTATCACTAACTTGTTGGGTGAAATAGAAGTAAGCTGCTTAGTCTTTCTGCTCTGGAGTTCTTCATCTCAAAAGTGAGGGGATTGGATTAATAAATTCCAACATTCCTATAGACTCCTCCCTCTGTTTCTTTGGTTTCCGTGGTTCCCTGCTGTCTGTGTTCTCCTAATATTTCTGGTTCCTCCTTTCTCGAAATTCTTCTTCCTATTGTTGCATAAAGGTAAAAGTCTCTCTAGTGAGCTGTCGATGACTCCCTTTTTTCTCTAATCCTCTCCTGCGATATTATATTCTCTGTGGTGGATACTGGTGTATCACCCAGACCCCTCCTTTTTTGTTGTTGTTTAAGGTTTTATTTTTAAGTAATCTCCACACCTAAGTAGAGTTCCAACTCACAACCCCAAGATCAAGAGCCCCACACTCCACTACCTGAGCCAGCCAGGTGCCTTCCAGATCTCCTCCTTCTATACTGACTTTCCTTTCCTCAGCTGCTGGGAAGGTTGGAGGATGACAACTCTCAGCTGTCTTCCTCTCTGGGAATTGCCCTCATGCAAAGAGAGCCACCTTACCCAAGGTCACATCCTCTTCCTGAGGAAAGCCACATCCAATGTTTGTTCAGTATGGGAATGAGAAGAGCCAATCCCCTTGCTCCAAGATGGGATAACTTTGAAGAGCCAGTCTTACCTGCTCCAGAATTCCAGGTTTCTGTTGTAACTGCATTGCAGCTCAACTCTCCCAGTTCAACAGGTGTTGATCCTGAGAGCACTCTTCAGCAAACCACCTACACAAAAATATTCATCTCAGTGTCTATTTCTTGGAGAACCCAAGTTAAGATAGCTGGTGCCAGGAGTGATTCAAGGAAGCCAACTGTAAAATGAGATATTGGAACTAGACCACCCATCTTCCACCTGGCAGTGAGTACCCCATCACTGGTGGCCAGAGGAATGTGACAAGCTCTTGCTATGCAGTACTACTATTATAACTTTCACTAGTGGTGGAATACTAATGGAAGGGATTGCAGCAGCTTTTGAGAGGTTGGGGAAAGTACTAACAGTAGTGTTAACCAGAATGAAATCAGATGGATTTTTCTGAGTGTCACTGATGCATTGGAAAGAAGACATCAGAAGAATAAGAGTGATTAATCATCAACTGAAGGCCAAGTGTGAAAACCAGAGGGCCTCGTTGGAAACATATACAAAGATTCTTATCTCCTGCAGCCAGAGATCAAAAAAAGCTGTAGATGGACCCAGACCCTGGACTTAATTGTAAGAGTAGTGGAAACCCAAAGAAATTTGAATTCTCCAGTCTGCTGTGCCAAGGTCAGGGCTCTGAGTAAGAAGAGGTGAAATCTCAAGACTTGGGATGGGAACATTTGGATTGATCCACACAGAAACTTTGAAACTCGGGGTGCCTAGGAGGCTCAATCGTTAGGCGTCTGGCTTTAGCTCAGGTCACGACCCCAGGGTCCTGGAATTGAGCCCTGCATCAGGCTCCCTGCTCAGCGGGAAGCCTGCTCTGCCCTCACCCACTCCCGCTGCTTGTGTTCCCTCTTGCTGTGTCTCTCTCTCTCTGTGTGAAATAATAAAATCTTTAAAAACAAAAAAGATACTTTGAAACTATGAATCTCTCTAAACTTTCTAGGCCAGCAGAAATGGCCCACTGCTCCTGTTAAGGCCTCACATAAATCATGTAGAGGCCCCTCAACCTAGATAAGAAATCAAAGAAGAATTTTCAAGAGCAGCCCTGCCACTTGAACAATACAACCCAGCAAACATTATGGTATTAGAAGTGTCAGTGGTGGGAAAGGATGCCATGTGAAACTTCTGGCAACTTCCAATAGAGAATCACAATGTAGATCCCAAAGGTACTGGAGTAAGGCTATGCCAACTTCAGTGTAGAACTTTCCACCATTTGAAAAATAGCCTCAAACATGCTATTGTACTCTGGTAAAGACACAAGATCTGATTATAGGATATCAAGTGAACACTAGGCTGCCTATTACAAGATTGTTTCTATCAGGCCCATCTGTTACACAGTGAAAGTGGTAAATATGGGATCAGGCAGGAACAGTGTCAGGAGAGCACAGTATGTTGCATAAGCAGGTGATCCAGAAACCCCTGTCATCCTCTGCTGGTACACCACTGATGTCTCTCCTTCAGCTCACACCTACAGCTGCCTTGGCATATTCAGAGGATCAACTAGGGCTTTCTTAGGAGTCCCTGACTCATTTTTGAAGGTAAATGGACAAGCGTGGCAGCCATAGTCTAAGAAGTTTCTGGTGACCAGAGGCTTCCCCACAGGGCTGTGGTTATCCATTTTCTGTGGGAAGAGAAGTGACATGAGGTAGGAATATACATATGGGCAGCTTTGGAAAGCTGGGCAAGTTGGTCAGGAGTCTGAAAGAAGAAAGACTAAAAGATAAGGTTGAGGGCCTGTCACCCAGACCACCAAGAAAGCCACCTAGATCAGTGAGGTGCTGGCTGAGGGTAAGGGAATTCTAGAATGGGTAGTGGAGGAGGGACATCCTGAGTTATAGTTCTACCTGAAGGCCAGCTATATTAGAGAGGGCTGAGTCCATCCCACCAACCTTTCTTTTACAAGTTTCCCCCCATGAAAAGAGACCAGTTAGAGTTCTGGAGGTGCTGAACTTGCTTTATAAAGCAAGTGGGTCTGAATGGCATGATAGGTAGGCTGTCGTGGATGCTGTGCTGTATTGCCCAGGCCCTCTGTTCTGGACCAAGGCACTTATTCTCCCAGACACTGGGTATGTTGTTTGCCAAAAACTCCCAGCTAAGTCTTTCTCCAAGGATTGCCTTCAGCAGAAGAGCACTTTATCCCCTCCAAGATCATTTCCCTTGCCTGGCATAAAGTCCAGGACCTTGCCCCAAGATGGGACACCTCTGAAGGCCCATCCCTGCTTCAGAAACCCCACTGGGTCATCTGAGGCCTCTGTTGCAACCGTGCTGCTGTTTAGCTCCTCTCACTGTCCATTCCTCCTGGATTCACTCCTACACGGGTATCATCCCGTGGGTACATCCCCTGCAACATCCTACACACCGGGGTTTTGGGGTGTTAATGTTTAATGGGTACAGTTGCAGTTTGAGAAGATGAAAAGTTCTGAAGATAGATGGTGGTGATGGTTGCACAATAATGTAAATTCATTTAATGCCACTGAGCTGCACAGTTAAAATTGGTGAAAATGACAACACTTATGTTATTCTGTTTTACCACAATAAAAAAAACTCCTGCATGTGAATCTCCTTCAGGGTCTTCTTTCTTAAGGAACCTAACCAAACAACCTCTGTGAATATGGCAAAAATTGCTAGCTTCCACCAATATTCATCCTTTCTTTTTCTTTAGTAATGGAACTCAGCCCAAAACTGCAAGCAGTCTTGACCTTGGCCATGGGATATGAAACATATAACTAAGATGTGAGGCCTGTGATTAAGTTTGGCCAGCTGGGTGTGAGAAGTATATGGGCCACTTCCTGGTCATGCTGTTAAAGTAATAGGCGTGCCCTCCCTGGTCTCCTGTTTTCTGGGGCCATGATGCAGATGCAGTGGCAGGAGCAGGAGACAGAGATGGAAGTCAGAGATAGAGGATGACAGAGTCACCCTACCAACCCTAGACTGATTATCTCTAGCTGTTACAGGAGATATAAATCAACATCTGTATTGTTTAAGCCATGGAATTTGAGGTATCTTTGTTACGACTGCTCGGCTTGTATCTTCGCACTTTGACTCCAAAACTCATTCCTCTAATCCTGACTCCTTTTACAAACAGCTATTTCTTGTCCCCAGTTTTGAGACTCAGCATGTCCACACCATAATTTATCCTAATGCTTTCTAAGCTTTGTTCCTCCTTTGTTCTTTATTTCTAATAATACCACAATTTCCTGCTTTTGGAGAAAGAGCCTTGAACATTCACACAGTGGAATACAATTCAGCCATTAAAAAGGAGGAGGAGGTAGCCCAAGATATACTGATAATGAAACCGCTCCCAAGGTCTGTTGTTAAGTGAAGAAAGTAAAGTGCAGTACAATGTCTGTAATATAGCACTATTTGTGTTAGAAAAAATAAGACTACTTACCTCTGTAAATATTTGTACGTGCATAGAGTATCTTGGGAAGGATAACCAAAGCCTTGAGTTGCTGCTCTGTTTAATTTATTTATTTTAGATTTTTTCTTTCTTTCTAAAGTAGTCTTTACATCCAACATGGGGCTTGAATTCACAACCCAGAGATCAAGAGTTTCATGCTCTACCGACTAAGCCGGCCAGGCACCCCTGTTTGGGTTGCTGCTCTAGATAGGATAGCTGGGGGACAAGGTGGCAAAAAAACTAATTTCTTACATATACCTGTTCGAATTGTGTAGTGTGTGCAAAGAGCTGCTAGACTGTACAACCCAGGGATGCACTATTCAAATTCTAATTTGTGTAACCAGCACCTCTGGGAATGTGCTGTGTGTGTGTGTGCCCTGGGCAGCTGTTCATATCAGTCTTGTTATGCATGTTTTACATACTCAAAAAAAGTTCAAGAAAGTGTGCTTACTCTTTGTTCTATAGTTTAAACAAAACAGCTATTTTCTGAAACTGTCTCAGTTAAAATATCCTAGGATTTCATAGATTTCTGTCTGGATTGTTATTTACATCTCTATTACCAACCATCAATTTAAAAATGAGCTTTTATTATCATGTTAGAGTTCCCAGTCTTTTTTTAAAAAAGATTTTATTTATTTATTTGACAGACAGAGATCACAAGTAGACAGAGAGGCAGGCAGAGAGAGAAGGAGAAGCAGGTTCCCTGCTGAGCAGAGAGCCCGATGCGGGTCTTGATCCCAGGACCCTGAGACCATGACCTGAGCTGAAGGCAGAGGCTCAACCCACTAAGCCACTCAGGCGTCCCATAGAGTTCCCACTCTTAAAAAAAAAGGGGGGGGGCGCCTGGGTGGCTCCGTGAGTTAAGGCCTCTGCCTTCAGCTCGGGTCATGATCCCAGGGTCCTGGGATCGAGCCCCGCATCGGGCTCTCTGCCTCACAGGGAGCCTGCTTCCTCCTCTCTCTCTCTGCCTGCCTCTCTGCCTGCTTGTGATCTCTGTCTGTAGAATAAATAAATAAAAATCTTTAAAAAAAAAAAAAAAAGAGTTTCCACTCTTTTCAGGAACTTCCTTCAGCACTGAAAGGACCAGGCAGCTTTTTCCTCCAAAGAACTCCAAGGTGAGATGGGGGGAGGCAGAACACTACAACCCACCTAACGGTGTGACCCCCACAATTCTCCTCCTCCTCCTAGGAGCTATCAGTGATCAATTATTTAGTAGGGACTGAGGACCTGAAAAATGTCCTTAACTTTAGACCCTGCAAATTCTGCTACTATGAATTTCCCATGTATCCTAAGGAAAGCAACCACAGTACACACAAAGGTGTATGTACCAGAATGCTCACATGTCTTATTTCTATTTCTGTTGTCCAAAAGCAAACCACAGGGCCATAGATATAAGACTCGTTAAATCTAGTACAGTTCATCTAGGTAATGGAACTCCAGATGTTAGAAGAATAATGAAATGGGAAAATGATTACATTGTATTGATAAATGATAAAAGCAAATTACAAAGCAGTAGGTAAGAGTATTATCCTAAGACAGTCCCAATGTGGTCTTTTTGTTTGTTTGTTTTAAGTAAGCTCTGCACCCAACGTGGGGTTTGAACTCACAACCCTAAGGTCAAGAATTGCATGCTCTTGGAGAGCCTGGGTGGCTCCGTGGTTAAGCGTCTGCCTTTGGCTCAGGTCATAATCCCAGGGTTCTGGGATTGAGCCCTACATCAGGCTCCCTCTTTGGCGGGAGGCCTACTTCCCCTTCTCCCATTCCCTTTGCTTATATTCCTGCTCTAGCTGTGTCTTTCTCTGTCAAACAAATTAAATCTTAAAAAAAAAAAAAAGAAGAAGAGTTGCATGCTCTTACCAACTGAACCAGCCAGGTGCCCCCCAATTTGTTTTTTTAAGAAATGTGTATAACTGTATCTGGAGAAGATATTTATCAATATGTTAATACTGGGAATTGGGCTTATTGTGCTTGCCTGAATTTTCTCAAGTTACAATTAATCCATTTTCTCTTATAATTAAAAAAAGTTACCCCCACCCAAAGTCAATTTGAGGGGTTCTTTGAGCATTTTTTGTTCCTCACTAGTCTCCTATAATACTTTGAGGCATATATATATCAGTTTTAAATGAGAAACACCAATCCTGGGTTATGTAAAGAACTCTTCCAACTTGATTATATATACTACAACGAGGAGGTAAGAGTAGAGGGATGGCTGATGGTAAGGGGGTAAGGTTGGGTAAAACAGATTAAATGGTTTTGTTATCTTTGTTGTAAGTTTTCCTTCCAGAAAAAGTTTTCTTTCAGAAAAATGATTTTCTAGCTAAATGAGCTATTTTACATTTGTAGAGATGACAAACTTCACTATTCACCAGGACTATATGCTTTTTTGGTATCCATACAGGCTTTGAAGTCTAAAATACATGCTGTTTAGAAATGTTAGTCTAGACTAGAGAATAATAGCTCTCCCCTAAATAATATATAAGTATCTTTTTAAATTACCCTTGGCAAGAGGAAATTTTAAAAATAGAAGATGTTGGTCAGAACCAAGTTCTATAAATTAGTACATTCCTTGTAAAACATTTATGGATTTGATTGAAGGATTATTTTAGACACATTTGTGTATGATATAAAGACAAATTCAAAGTAAAAAATGTTAATAATGAAAAAGTGAGTCCTAAAAAGACCAGCAGGTGGCATAAATAATTTATTTAATCAAAACTGCCAAGATCTATATGGTAAAATATACTTTCCTTGACCTTTCCCCTGTGAAAAAAAATCTCGTGAATATTTAGACCAAAATTCCCAATTAAAGTATCACTAACAAGATTAACTTAGTTATAAACACAAAAATAAAATTGCAGGAAAATTGGATCTCATAGATATTAACCTAGAGCTAAATTGTAAACTTGTATGCCCAGGCCCATCATTAAACTAAAACACAAAAGACAACATATAATGAGAGTGTCTAACCTGGATGCTCCACCCAGCACACTTCAGCATCCCTGAAATAGGGAGAGTATGCTGACATCAGAGCTCAAGAAAATAATGTTTTTAAAAGCTACATGGGTGTGTACCTGCCCCAATTAATTACTCTGCAAGAACAACATGAACTGGAATGTTAGTCTCAACATTCGGTCTTTACTGGGAACTAGTAAAGTTCCAAAACACCAACCTGTCAGATAGCTTTTGGCTGCTGTGGATCTATAATAGGATATTTTCCCCACTCACCAAGAGGAAATGTTGTCTCTGCTTACTTTTGTACCTGCTCCCCTGAGAATAGTTCCCATCTGAGAGACACATGCCAAAGAGATAGTTGACAGGTGTGGTGGGATTGGCCTTGATTTAACGCTGGAAGAGAAGACTTTGTCAAGGGTAGTCCTGCAGGCTCTTGATTCTTACTAGCATGTAGCACAGAGACTCAGGTCTGTGCAGACCACATGTCTTCTAAGACCTCTAGAGCACTGCTTCCTGACCTGGGACCCTCAGCTGGCACACCAGGGGCCACAAACTGGTCACCGTAGGTTAGAATCCACATATGTGTAGTTCAGAAAAAACTGCACTAAACTATTAATAATGCTTTCTCTGGAAGGTGAGTTCGTAGGAGACTGTCTAATTTATGCTCACTATTCTGCCTTTACTACCTAGAGTCTTATACACAGCAGGTACTACATAAATACCCGTTGAATGAATGAATATTTTTCTGTCATGTTTAAACTTTTTGAAGTGAGCATGTTACTTCTTTTTTTTTTCTTAAGATTTTATTTATTTATTTGACAGAGAGAGATCACAAGTAGGCAGAGAGGCAGACAGAGTGAGAGGGAGGAAGCAGGCTCGCCACTGAGCAGAGAGCCCGAGGTGGGGCTCGATCCCAAGACCCTGGGATCATGACCTGAGCTGAAGGCAGAGGCTTTAACCCACTGAGCCACCCAGGTGCCACAGTGAGCATGTTACTTCTGAAATCCTAATGAAAATGAACGTTTTCTGATG
>ML093512.1:5447-100663 GCA_003697995.1 Taxidea taxus jeffersonii
CTTTCTTTCTTTCTTTCTTTCTTTCTTTCTTTCTTTCTTTCTTTCTTCCCTTTATTCCTTATTTCTTTCTTTCATTTTTTGAAGATTTTATTTATTTGTTTGACAGAGAGAGAGAGAGACAGAGAGACAGAGATAGGAAACACAAGCATGGGAAGTGGGAGAGGGATAAGCAGATTCCTTGTGGAGCAGGGAGCCTGATGCAGCACTCAATACCGTGACCCTGAGCCTATGACCTGAGCTGAAGGCAGTCACTTGATGACTGAGCCACCCAAGTGCCCCACAACTTCTTTCTTGATATGTCTCTTGACATAAGGGAAACAAAAGTAAAAATAAGATACTGGGGCTTCATTAAACTAAAAAAGCCTGTGCAAAGGGAGGGAAATAATCAACAAAACTAAAAGTCAATCTTTGGAATGAGAGAATATATTTATAAATGAAACATCTGATAAAGGGTTAGTATCCAAAAGTTTTAAAGAAATTATCAAACTTAATACCCCAAACATGGATATCTAGTGGTCAGAAGATATGATAGACATTATCCCCCAAAAGATATACAGATAGCCAACAGAACTTTGTGAAGATGATTAACATCACTGATCTTCGGGGAACTAGAAATAAAAACTACAATGAGATAGCACCTCACAATGTTAGAATGGCTAAAATTGACAACATAAGAAACACTGTGTCTTCAGGAACATGTAGAATAACGGGATCCTTCTTGCACTGTTGGCAACAATGCAATCTGGTGCAGCCACTCTGGAAAATACTATGGAGGTTCCTCAAAAAAATGAAAATAGAACAGCCCACCATCCAGCAATTGCACTACTAGGTATAGACCTAAAAATAAAATAATAATAGTAATAATTCTAAGGAATATATGTATGTTGATCTTTATTTTTGAAGATTGATTGACATTAGAGGGGGGGAGCACAAGAAGAAGGGCAGAGGGAGATGGAGGGAATCTCAAGCAGACTCCCTACTGAGCATGGAGCTCGACATGCTACTTGATTCCAGGATCCTGAGAATATGACCTGAGATTAAATCAACAGCTTGGCACTTAACTGACTTAGCCACGCAGGCATCCATGTACCATAATAATAATAATAATAATAATGTACAATAGCAATATTATATAAATAATATATAAAATATTATAATAAGTAATAAAGATGAGAGCATAAATCAATGATACAGTAATTTTTTTAAAAAAGTAGAATACATCAATGAAACTAAGAGCTGGTTCAGGGAAAGAATTAACAAGATAGATATACCACTCGCCAGAATCACCAAATCTAAGATAAAGGACTCAAATAAAATCAGGAATGAAAGAGGGGAGATTACAACAAACACTGAAGAAATACAAACAATTATAAGAATGCAGAGATATATACTGAAAAGAAGGGACATATACAACCCAATGTTCATAGTAGCAATATCCAAAATAGCCAAACTGGAAGGAGCCAAAATGTCCTTCAGTGGATGAATGAATAAAGAATATGTTGTTCAGGGGCACCTGGGTGGCTCAGTGGGTTAAATCCTCTGCCTTCGGCTTGGGTCATGATCCCAGGGTCCTGGGATCAAGCCCTGCATCAGGCTCTCTGCTCAGCGGGGAGCTTGCTTCTTCCTGCTTCTTCCCTCTCTCTCTGTCTGCCTCTCTACCTACTTGTGATCTCTGTCTGTCAAATAAATAAATACAATCTTTAGAAAAAAGAATATGTTGTTCATATATACAGTGGACTATTACTTAGCCATCAGAAAGGATGAATAGCTACCATTTGCTTTGGCATGGATGGCTCTGGAGGTAATTATGCTAAGTGAAATAAGACAGTCAGAGAAATACAATGATCACATGGTTTCACACACGTGTGGAATATAAATAATAAAACAGAGGACCGTATAGGAAGGGAGGGAGAACTGAAAAGGAAGACATCCTAGAAGGGGATAAAGTATGACAGACTCTGGACTCCATGAAACAAACTGAGAGTTACAGAGAGGAGGGGGTGTGGATGATGGGGAAACTGGGTGATGGGTATTAAGGAGGAGATGTAACGTGATGAGTGCTGGGTGTTACACACAACTAATGAAACACTGAACACTACATCATAAAATTATGATGTACTATATGTTGGCTAATTGAACATAATAAAAATATTATGAGCAATTATGTGTCAGCAAATTAGGCAATCTAGAAGAAATGGATAAATTCCTAGAAACATATAAATTACCAAAACTGGAAATGAATACAGAATCTGAACAGACCTATAACCAGGAAAGAAACTGAATCAGTAATGAAAAATCTTTCAACAAACAAGAATCCAAGGCAGCATGGCTTCCCAGAGGAATTCTGACATTAAAAAAAAAAAAAAAAGAGTTAGCCATTTGTATGTATTCTTTGAAGTATCTGCTCTTGCCTTCTGCCCATTTTTTGACTTGATTATCTATTTTTTGAGTGTTGAGTTTGACGAGTTCTTTATAGATCTTGGATATCAGCCCTTTGTAGTGTCATTTGTGAATATCTTCTCCAATTGCCTGGGTTGCCTCTCTGTTAATTGTTTGCTTTGCTGTGCAGAAGCTTTTGATCTTGATAAAGTACCAAAAGTTCATTTTTGCTTTTGTTTCCTTTCTTTTGGAGATGTGTTTTGAAAGAAGTTGCTGTGGCAGATGTTGAAGAGGTTACTGCTTATGTTCTCCTCTGGGATTTTGATACATTCCTGCCTAACATTGAGGTCTTTTATCCATTTCACGTTTATATTTTTGTATGGTATAATCAAATGGTCAAGCTTCATTATTCTATGTAGAGCTGTCCAATTTTCCCAGTACCACGGAAGAGACTTTTTTTTTCCACTGTATATTTTTTCCTGCTTTTTCAAGGATTATTTGACCATAGATTTGCAGGTCCATATGTGGGCTCTCTACTCTGTTCCACTGGTCTATGTGTCTGCTTTTGTGCAGTACCATGCTGTCTTGGCGATCATAGCTTTGTACTAACAGATAGATGAAAAAAAAAAAAATGTTCATCCTCATTAGCCAACAGAGAGGTTCCAATCAAAACCACATTGAGATACCACCTTACACCAGTTATAATGGCCAAAATTAGCAAGACAGTAAACAACAAGTGTTGGAGAGGATTTGCAGAAAGGAGAACGCTCTTACACTGTTGGCTGGAATGCAAGTTGGTGCAGCCACTTTGGAAAACAATGTGGAGATTCCTTAAAAAATTAAAAACAGAGCTATCCTATGACCCTGCAATTGCCCTACTGGGTATTTGCCCCAAAGATAACGATGTAGTGAAAAGAAGAGACATTTGTACCCCCATGTTCATAGCAGCAATGGCCACAGTCGCCAAACTGTGGAAAGAGCCAAGATGTCCTTCAACGGACGAATTGATAAAGAAGATATGGTCCATGTACTCAATGGGATATTATGCCTCCATCATAATGGAAGAATACCCAACTTTTGTATCAACATGGATGGGACTGGATATTATACGGAGTGAAATAAGTTAAGGGGAGAGAGTCAAGTATCATATAGTTTCACTTACATGGGGAGCATAAGGAATAACACAGAGGACATTGAGAGAAGGTGATGAGAAGGGGGTCAGGGAAAATCTGAGGGGGAGGTGAACCAAGATAGACTGTGAACTCTGAGAAACCAACGGAGGGTTTTGGAGGGGAGGGAGGCGGAGGTTGGGTGAGCCTGGTGGTCGGTATTAAGGAGGGCAAGTATTGCATGGAGCAATGGCTGGTGTGCATAAACAATGAATCTTGGAACTATGAAAAAAATAAATAAAGTTTAAATTAAAAATTTAAAAATAAAAAATAAATAAAATAAATAAAACTTAGTCTTCTGAAACTGTTTGAAAATAGAAATGGAAGAAAACTTTCAAACACATTCTATGAGGCCAGCATCACCCTGATCCCAAAGCAGACAAAGACCCCTCTAATAAAAGAGAATTACAGATCAACATACCTGATGAACACAGATTCAAAAATTCTCACTATAAGATACTAGGTAATGGGTTCCAAGAGTACATAAAGGATTATCTACCATGACCAAGTAGGGTTTATTCCTGGGCTACAGTGATGGTTCAACATGCACAAAGCAATCAGCTTGATATACCACATTAATAAAGAAAAGATATGAATCATATGGTCTTATCAATGGATGCTGAAAAATGTTTTGAAAAGAATACATCATCTTTTCTTGACCAAAATACCTCCACTATTTCAGGATGGATGGAACATACCTCAATATCATAAAGGTCATATGCAAAAACACACAGTGAATATCATCCTCAATGGTCAGGAAAACAGCATGAATGCCCACTCTCCCCATTTTCGTTCAACATATTATCAGAAGTCCTAGCCTCAGCAATCAGAAAACAAAAATACATAAAAGGCATTCAAATCAGCCAAAAAGACAAAATCATTGTGCACAGACAATATGATACTCTATGTAGAAAACCTGAAAGCAAAGTTGCAGGATATAAAATCAACACACAGAAATCTGTTGCATTTATTTACACTATCAATGAAGCCACAGAATGAAAAATCATGGAAATGATCCCATTTCAAATTGCACCAAAACACATAAGATACTTAGGGATAAAGCTAACCAAAGAGGTAAAAGATTTGCATTCTGAAAACTATAGATCATTTAATAAAGAAATTGAGGAAGGCACAAAGAAATGGGAAAACATTATATGCTAATGGCTTAGAAGAATAAACATCGTTAACATATATATGTTATCCAAAACAATATACATATTCAAATCAATCCTTATCAAAGTACCACCATCATTTTTTACAAAGCTGAAATAAACAGTTCTAAAATTTGTGGTTGTATCTCAATGTGGTTTTGATTAGAATCTCCCTGATGGCTAGTGATGATGAACATTTTTTCCATGTGTCTGATAGCCATCTGAATGTCTTCATTGGAGAAGTGTCTGTTCATGTCTTCTGCCCATTTTTCATGTGATTATCTGTTTTGTGCATGTTGACTTTGAGCAGTTCTTTATAGATTGTGGATATCAGACCTTTGTCTGTATTGTCATTTGTGAATATCTTCTCCCATTCCTTGCATTGCCTCTTTGTTTTGTTGACTGTTTCCTCTGCTGTGCAGAAGCTTTTGATCTTGATGAAGTCTCAAATGTTCATTTTCACTGTTTCCTTTGCCTTTGGAGACATATCTTAAACGAAGTTGCAGTGGCCAATGTCAAAGAGGTTACTGCCTCTAGGATTCTGATGGGTTCATGCCTCACATTGAGGTCTTTTATCCATTTCGAGTTTATCTTTGTGAATGGTGTAAGAGAATGGTCAAGTTACATTCTTGTACACATAGCTGTCCAATTTTTACAGCACCATTGATTGAAGAGACTCTCTTTTTTCCCACTGTACATTTTTTCCTGCTTTGTCAAAAATTATTTGACCATAGAATTGAGGGTCCATATCTGTGAAGTCTACCCTGTTCCACTAGTCTATGTGTCCGTTTTTGTGCCAGTCCCATGCTGTCTTGGTGATCACAGATTTGTAGTAAAACTAGAAATCAGGCAACATGATGCCCCCAGTTTTTTTTTTTTTTTCAACATTCCCTTAGCAATTCGGAATCTCTTCTGATTCCATACAAATTTTAGGATTATTTGCTCCAGCTCTTTGAAAAATGCTGGTAGAATTTTGATCCGGATGGCATTGAAACTACAGATTGCTCTAGGCAATATAGACATTTTAACATTGTTGATTCTTCTGATCTATGAGCCTGGAATCTTTTTCTACCTTGTTGTACCTTTTCAATTTCTTTCACGAGTGTTTTGTAGTTCATTGAGTACAGATCCTTCATTTCTTTGGTTATGTTTATTCCCATGTATCTTGGTGCTATAGTAAATGGAATTGATTCTCTAATTTCCCTTTCTATATTTTCATTGTTAGTGTATAAGAAAGCAACTCATTTCTGTACCTTGATTTTGTATCTTGCCATATTACTGAATTGCTGAATGAGTTCAAGTAGTTTGGGGGTGGAATCCTTGGCTTTTCCATATAAAGTATCATGCCATCTGAAAAGAGAGATAGTTCGACTTTTTCATTGCCAATTTGAATTCCTTTTATTTATCTTTGTTGTCTGATTGCTGTTGATAGAACTTCTAGTACTATGTTGAAATATAGTGGTGAGAGTGGTCATTCTGTCATGTTCCTGATCTCAAAGGGAATGCTTTTAGCTTTTCCCCATTGAGGATGATATTCACTGTGAGTTTTTCATAGATAGATTTGATGAAGTTAAGGAACGTTCCCTCTATCCCTATACTTTGAAGAGTTTTAATCAGGAATGGATGCTGGATTTTGTCAAATGCTTTTTATGCATCAATTGAGAAGACCATGTGGTTCTTCTCTCTTCTCTTATTGATTTGTTCTATCGCATTGATTGATTTGCAAATGTTGAACCACCTTGCCACCCAGGGATAAATTCCATCTCATCATTCTGGATAATCTATTTAATGTACTGTTGGATCCTATTAGCTAGGATCTTGTTGAGAATCTTAGCATCCATATTCATCAGTGATATTGGTCTGAAATTCTCCTTTCTGCTGGGGTCTTTGCCTGGTTTGGGGATCAGGTGATGCTGGCTTCATAAAAAGAGTGGATGCTTTCCTTCTGCTTCAATTTTTGGAAACAGCTTCAAAAGAGTAGGTATTATTTCTTCTTTGAAAGTTTGGTAGAATTCCCCAGGGAGTCCATCTGAAATGTAAGATTATACACTTCTGGATCTCTATGGGGACAGAAGACATCAGTGGAGGGGTAAAGCTGATGGGAATGCTGAGACTGATATCGGCAGATACACAGAAGTGGGAGAGAACCACTAGAAGTGATGGATTAGAAAGTAATATCCCAATACGAAAGTGCCCTGTGATTGGGGATGAGCATTAACTTGGAGTCCAGTTAAAAACACTCAAAAAGACAAAGATCTTAATGGGCAACTGGTGGAATTGGGTGGTCAGGGGCACGGGCCTAAACCCACATTCCCAGGATGGTCAGAGCTGGCAACCCCCCATGCCAGAGAGAGTCTGGTGGGGCCTATAGTCAGTCTGTGGTCCCCGGGCCCACGGGTTACTGCTGCTTGCACCACTGCTCTGTTGGTACACCCCCGCCTGTGCCTGAGAAAGTCAGGTGTAGGTGCTGGCTGGTGGTCTCTAGGACTGAAGAGTTCCATGACTGGCCAATGGATCTGAGCCCTCATAATCCATGCCTGAGAGAAACTGGTGTGATCTCCAGTTGGGATACCTCACCCCCAGCTTTCCACAACCCACATAGTTTTGAGGTCTGAATGTATCTGATGTGGGCCTGGATTCCTGACAGCAGTCCTGGGAAAGGCAGCCACCAGAAACCGGCTCACCAAACCAATATAGCTCATGGTTTTAGTGGCACAGGGGTGCAGAGACAAGTGGGACCCTCAGGGGGCCACTGGGATGGTAGCTAGGGATGCACACCACCAGTGGGAGGTTCTGCTGTTCATCAGAGTTTGCAGAGGAGGAGTCTGTGTGTTCTTTAACACCCAGAGAGGAACAGTCTGAGGCTTCTCTCTGAGGAGGAGGTCTGGGTGCAGACAGATTCTTTCTTTGCTCTGACCCTCTGAAAGCCTGCAAAAAAGATGTCAAAGAACAAACAATGCAGCAGGCCCCTCACCCAGAAGACAAGCTTAAAGAACAAGAGGACAACCACCGCAGAGGCTCATAAAACTGCAAAGAAAAAAAAAAAATCCCAATGACAGGGGAAAAACAATATATTAATTTCCCACTATTGCCCTAAAATCTGTACATATCATAGATGCAAGTTTTTTTTTTCTTTTCCTCCTTTATTAAAATTTGTTTTCATGATTTTTGTTCTTTTAATAATTTTAAGCTACTTACCAATAGAACTAGAGGTTTAATACAACATATTCCATAATAACTTTTTAACTTGAAATTTGTATACATATACCTATGTTTCTTTTTCTTTTTTATATGCATATAGATATAAAAATCAAGGTAATCCTATTTCTCTATTCAATATTATATCTATATAGGTAGAGATATATAGATAGATATAGATATAGATAGATATAAATTTCTCTTTATCTCTTGAAAGTTGAGTCCTTTAACAAAGTTAACAAGATACACCTAGAAAGAACTGGAATAACCTTCTTAACCCACATCAAAGATATAACCATCCTCCCATTTTATTCTTCTATTAGTGTTTCTGTGTATTTTTTTTTCTTCTGGTTTTATATAAATCTTATTCTTGGGATTCATTTTGTCTAGGTTCTTCTTCTTTTCTAGTAATTTACTTCTGTCTTTATTTTGTTTCCTCGTTTTTGTATATGTACCTCATATATCTTACTTCTGGGGCTCATTTAAGTGTGGTATTCTCTTTTATTTTTCTTTCTCTCTTTCTTTTCTTTTCCTTTATTTTTAGAAGTGACTGCTGATTGCTCTGGAACATTCCAGATTGTACCTTGCATGGGCGTCGTTGATATACTCAGCTATACATCCCCTCTACCACCTATCACCAAAATGACTAGGAGGAGGAACATCAAACAGGGTAAAAACTCAGAGACTGTGTCCATTACCACAGAACTATTGAATTTGGACATAAACAGTATGTCATAAGAAAATTCAGGGTAACAATTATCCAGGCAATGCCTAGGTTGGAGAAAACTCTTAGTGACAACATAGAAACTCAAAGGGCAGAAATGAAGGCTGATTTGGCAAAAGTGAAAAGTGCTATCATTGAGATCAAATATAATCTAAATACTATACCAGCTAAGGTAACTGAGGCAGAAGATTGCATTGGTGATCTAGAAGACACACTAATAGAGAAGAAGGATCAGGAGGAGGCCTGTAACAAATAGCTTAGAAGCCATGAAAACAGAAATAGGGAAATATAATTCACCATGAAATGTTACAATGTCAGAATTATTGGGATTCCTGAGTGGGTGGAGAAAAAGAGAAGTCTAAAAGATACAGTTTAACAAATTCTGAATGAAAATTTCCCCAATCTGGGGAATTCAACAAGGGTTCATGTCCTAGGGGGAGAAAGGACACCCCTCAAGATCAATGAACCTAGAAAGGCCTACAGATACTTGATTGTGAAATTCACAAATCATAATTTTAAACAATAGATCCTAAGGACAGCTAGGAGGAAGAGATTCCATATGTACTGAGGATGGTCCATTAGAGTAATGTCAGACCTGTCCACAGAAACTTGGCAAGCCAGAAAAGGCTGGCAAGACATATTCAGGGTACTAAATGACAAGAACATGTAATCAAGAATACTTTATCCAGCAAGGCTGACATTAAGATTGGATGGAAGATAGATCCTTCAAGACCAGCAAGTATTAAAAGAGGTTGTAACCACCAAGCTGTCACTACCATAAATATTAATGGGGATGGTCCTATAAAATAAGAAAGAACCCAAGAGTGACAGAGAATATATATTTACAGAGAAAATATATAGAAATAAAGACTTCACAGGCAACATGGTGACAATAAAAATTTATCTTTCAATAATGACTCTCAATGTAAATATCCTAAATGCTCCCATAAAATGGCCTGGGGTTGCAGAGTGGATAAGATGACAGGAAACATCCATATGCTGTCTACAAGAGACACATTGGGAACCTAAAGATACATCCAGACTGAAAGTTAGGGGATGGTCAAGCATCTTTCATGCCAACAGGCCTAAAAACAAAGCTGGGGTAATGATTCTCATATAAGATCAATTAGATTTTAAGCTAAAGACTTTAGTAAGGGATACAAAAACACACTATATTATTCTTAAAGGCTCTTTATTCACCAAGAAGATCCTACAACTGTAAATATTTATGTTGCTGATATAGGAGCAGTCAACTACATAAGCCAACTGTTAATTAAAAAAAAAAGAGTCATATTGACATGATTGACATGAACATATTCATATTAGGGGATGTTAACATGCCACGCTCAGTAATAGATGGATCATCCAAGCAGAAAATAAATAAAGGAACAATAGTTTGAATGACACATTTGACTAGATGGACCTCATAGATATATAGAGAACATTCTACCCTAAAACAACAGAATGGTCATTCTTTGTGAGCACATGGAAATTTCTCCACAATACACCACATTCTAGGTCACAAATCAGGGTTCAACTGATACAAAAAGATCGATATTATTCCCTGGATATTCTCAGACCACAATGCTTTAAAACTGGAACTCAACCACAAGAAAATTATTGGAAGGAATACAAACACTTGGAAGCTAAAGACTACCTTGCTCATGAATGTTTGGATCAATCAGGGAATCATTGATAAACTTAAACAATTTATGGAAACCAAAGAGAATGAAGACACATCAGTCCAAAGCCTATGGGATATGGCAAAGGCGGTCCTGAAGAGGAAATAAATAGTCATCCAAGCCTCACTGAAAAATGTGAAAAATCCAGAATACACCAGTTCCCTTTACATCTTTTTTAAAAAAGATTTTTATTTATTTATTTGACAGAGAGAGAGATCACAAGTAGACAGAGAGAGAGGAGGAAGCAGGCTCCCCACTGAGCAGAGAGCCCAATGCGGGGCTCGATCCCAGGACCCTGAGATCATGACCTGAGCCAAAGGCAGAAGCCCAACTCATTGAGCCACCCAGATGCCTCTCCCTTTACATCTTAAAGAACTGGAAAATCAACAACAAATTATGCCAACCATATACACAAGGAGGGAAATAATGAAGATTAGAGCACAAATCAGTGAGTTAGAAACTAGAGATACAACAGAACACATTAACAAAACTAGAAGCTGGTTCTTTGAAAGATTTAATAAGATTGGTAAATCACTGACCAAACTAATCCAAAAGAAATGAGAGAGGACCCAAATTAATAAAATTATGAATGAAAGGGGAGAGATAATAACCAAGGAAATAGAAACAATCATCAGAAATTATTATCAATAGTTGTATGCCAGTAAGTTAAGGAACCTAGAAGAAATGGATGTATTCCTGGAAAACTATAAACTTCCAAGACTGAAACAGGAAGAAATTGACAGCTTGAATAGACCACTATCTAATAATGAGATTGAAGAAGTGATCAAAAACAAGAGCCCAGGACCTGACAGATTCCCTGGAGTATTATGCCAAACAATCAAATAAGAAATAATACCTATTCTCCTGAAGCTGTTTCAAAAAATTAGAAACTGAAGGAAAAATTCCAGACTCTTTTTATGATGCCAGCATTAACCTGATCCCCAACATGAGCAAAGACACCATCAAAAAGTAGAATTTCATACCAATATCCCTGATGAATATGGATGCCAAGATTCTCAACAAGATCCTAGCTAATAGGATCCAACAGTACATTAAAACGATTATCCACCATGACCAGGTGGGATTTATCCCTGGGATGCAAGGGTGTTTCAATATTCACAAATCAATCAATGTGATAGAACAAATCAATAATAATAATAATCAATTATAATATAATATAATATAATATAATATAATATAATATAATATAATTATATATATATATCATATATATCATATATTGTTGTATATGATATATATATAATATAATCATAATAAATAATCCCAACTGATACAGAGAAAACATTTGACAAAATAGAGCATATGTTCCTGATTAAAACTCTTCAAAGTATAGGGATAGAGGGAACATTCCTCAAATTCATAAAATCTATGAAAAATCCACAGCAAATATCATTCTAAATGGGTAAAAGCTGACAGCCTTCCCTTTGCAATTTGGTACAGGACAAGGATGTTCACTCTCACCACTGTTGTTCAACATAGTACTGGAAGTCCAAGCAACAGTAATCAGACAACAGAAAGAAATAATATTCAAATTGGCAAAGAAGAAGACAAAATCTTCTATCTTTGCAGATGGCATGTTTCTTGATATGGAAAATCCAAATGACTCCACCCCCAAACTACTAGAATTTATGCATAAATTCAGTAATGTGGCAGGATACAAAATCAATTCACAGAAATCAGTTGCTTTCTTATACACTAACAATGAAAATATACAATGGGAAATTAGAGAATCAATTCCATTTATTATAGCACCAAGAACCGTAAGGTACCTGGGAATAAACCTATGCAAAGAGCTAAAGGAACTGTACTTGAGGAACTACAGAACTCTCATGAAAGAAATCGAAAAAAGACGCAAAAAGGTGGAAAAGTATTCCATGCTCATGGATCAGAAGAATCAACATCGTTAAAATGTCTATACTGCATAGAGCAATCTATACTTTTTTTTTAATATTTTTATTCATTTGACAGACAGAGGTCACAAGTAGGCAGATAGGCAGGCAGAGAGAGAGAGAGAGGAAGAAGCAGGCTCCCCGCTGAGCAGAGAGCCCAATGCTGGGTTTGATTGCAGGACTCTGAGATCATGATCTGAGCTGAAGTGAGAGGCTTTAACCCACTAAGCCACCCAGGCACCCCTGCAATCTATACTTTTAATGACATCTCTTTCAACATCCCACTGGCATTTTTCAAAGTGTGGGAACAAATGATCCTAAATTTTGTATGGAACCAGAAGAGACTGAGAATTGTTAAAAAACATTGAAAAGGAAAAACAAATCTGGAGGCATCACGTTGCCTCACTTCAAGCTTTACAACAAATCTGTAGTCACCAAGACAGCATGGTACTGGCACAAAAACAGACACAGACCAGTGGAACAGAGTACAGAGTCCAGGATTGGACCCTCAACTCTATTGTCAAATAATCTTCAACATAGCAATTAAGAATATCCAGTGGAAAAAAGACAGTCTCTTCAATAAATGGTGCTAGGCAAATTGAACATCTATGTATAAAAGAGTGAAATTCAACAATTTTTACACAGTACACTAAAATAAACTCAAAATTGATAAAAGACTTCAACATGAGACAGTAATCTATCAAAATCCTGGAGGAGAACATAGGCAGTAACTACTTCAACATTGGTTACAGCAACTTTGGTCAAGACATGTCTCCAAAGGCAAGAGAAATAAAATTGAAAATGAACTTTTACCTCATCAAATAAAAACCTTCTTCACAACAAAGAAAACAGTCAGCAAAACAAAGAAGTAACCCACAGAATGGGAGAAGTTATTTGCAAATGACACTACAGACAAAAGGCTGATATCCAAGATCTATAAAGAACTCAAACTCAACACTCAAAAAAACCCAGATAATCACGTCAAAAATGGGCAGAAGACAGGAACAGTCACTTCTCCAAAGAAGACATACAAATGGCTAACAGACACATGAAAAAATGATCACCATCTTTAGCCATCAGGGAAATTCCAATCAAAACCAAATTGAGTTACTGCCTTACACCTTGCCAGTTAGAATGGCAAAGTTTAACAAGGCAGGAAGCAGCAAATTTTGGAGAGGTTGTAGGGAAAGGTCAATCCTCTCCCATTGTTGCTGGGAATGGAATTTGGTGCAGCCACTTTCAAAAACAGTGTGGAGATTAAAAAAAAAAAAAGTGACCCTAAGACCCTGCAATTGAACTACTGGGTATTTACTCCAAAGATACACAGGTAGTGAAATGAAGGGCTATTTGTGCCCCAATGTTCATAGCAGAAATGTCCATGGTTTCCAAATTGTGGAAAGAGCTAAGATGCCCTTTAACAGACAAATGGATAAAGAAGATATGGCCCATATGTACAATGGAATATTGTGCCTCCATCAGAAAGGATCAATACCCAACTTTTGTATCAACATGGATAGGACTAGAGGAGATTACGCTGAGAGAAATAAGTCAGGGAGAGTCAAATATCATATGGCTTCACTTGATTGTGTAATGTAAGGAACAACGTGGAGGATATTAGGAGGAGGAAAAGAAAAGCAAATTGGGGGAAATCAGAGGGGTAGACAAACCATGAGCCACTGCGGCCTCTGAGAAACAAACTGAGGGTTTTGAAGGGGAGTTGGTTGGGAGAATCAGTGAGCCTGGTAGTGGGTATTAAGGAGGGCATGCATTGCATGGAGCACTTGGTGTTGTACATAAACAATGAATCTTGGAACACTGAAAAAAATAAAATTTAATTTAAAAGTATGCACATAAAGTAAATGCCAAATTATCCTTTAAAAGGGTTTTACCTATTTACATGTCTATCAGTGTAAGAATATTTCTCTTCATGCCATTGGCAACAATGGATATATGTATAAAACCAGCTAATATGTGAAAAAGTTATTTAATTATTATTTTATTTTAATATCCCTAATTGCCAGCGACATTTTCTTGAAGGATGAAAATTTTCTAACCTTCTCAGCAAATTCTGTAAGCGGTGGTATTTTTGTTAATATTTGTACCATCATTTTCAAAATCCAAACTTTATGAAAAAGAATAAAGTCTTACTATTTGCAATGACATGGATGAAGCTAGAGAGTATCTTGCTAAGTGAAATAATTTAGTCAGCAAACTCAAATGCCATGTGATTTCACTCATATGTGGAAATTTGTATTAACATATAATGCATTATTTGTTTCAGAGGTATATGTCTGTGAATCATTAGTCTTATACAATTCACAGCTCATCATATGTGAACTTAAGAAACAACAACAACAACAAAAAATGGACATGGTGGGGGGAAAGAGAAGCAGACCTGGAAACAGACTCAACTATCGAGAAGAAACTGAGAGTTACTGGAAGGGTTGTGAGTAGGATGGTTAAATGCACTGTGGGCAATAAGAAGAAGGCTTGTGATGAGCCCTGGGTGTTGTATATAAGTTATGAATTACTAAATTCTACACCTATAACCAATATTACACTGTGATAACTAACTGGAATTCAAATAAACCTTGAAGAAAAAAATGATTGCAGCAAGTTAAAAAGTAAGGCATTACACAATGATAAAGGGATGGATCTAACAAGAGGATATAAAAAGTATAAATATTTATGCACTCAATATTGAAGCACCACAATACATAAGCTAAATATTACCAAATATAAACGAAGAAATTATTAGTAATACAATAATAGTAAGGAACATTAGTACCCCACTTACCTAAATGGATCAAGCAGCTGGGCAGAAAGTGTCTCTGAATGACACATTAAACCAGATGGATTGAACAGATTTATACAGAAAAATCCATCCAAAAATAATTAAATACATGTTCTTTTAGAATGCACAAGGAACATTCTCCACAATAGAACACATTATAGATAAAAAACAAAACAAAACAAAACAAACTCTCAATAAATTTAGGAAGATTGAAAACATATCAAGCATCTTTTAAAACCAAAACAGGGCACCTGGGTGGCTCAGTGGGTTAAAGCCTCTGCCTTCGGCGCAGGACATGATCCCAGGGTGCTAGCATCGAGCCCCACATCAGGCTCTCTGCTCAGCAGGGAGCATGCTTCCTCCTCTCTCTGCCTGCTTCTCTGCCTACTTGTGATCTCTCTCTCTGTCAAATAAATAAATAAAATCTTAAAAAAAAAAAACAGTATGAACTTAAAAATCAATTACAAGAAAAAAAAACACTGGGAAAACACAAGCATGAGGAGGCTAAACAACATTCTATTAAACAAGAAATGGGTCATCAAAGAAATGAAAGAGGAAACAAGAACATACATGGAGACAAATGAAAATGAAATATTTGGGAAACAGCACAAGGAGTTCTAAGAGGAAAATTTGTCCTTATATATGCCTTTATCAAGAATCAAGGAATCTCTTAAAAATAATCTAAACATTCACCTAAAACAAGTAGAAAAAAGAAGAAACAAAGCCCAAAGTTACTAGAAGGAGGAAAATAATAATAAACAGAGTAGAATAAATAAAATAGAGACAAATAAATATAAAAGATCAATAAATCCAATAACTTTGAAAAGATAAACAAAATTAATAAACTTTAATCACATTCATCAAGAAACAAGCAAACAAAGAGGACCCACATAAATGACATCAAAAAGAAAGAGAAGGAAAAACATCACCACAGGGGTGAAAAAGATTATAATCATCTCTTATAAAAATATACATGATTAGGGGGCGCCTGGGTGGCTCAGTGGGTTAAACCTCTTCTTTTGGCTCAGTTCATGATCTAAGGGTCCTGGAATCGAGCCCCGCACCGGGCTCTCTGCTCGGTGGGGAGCCTGCTTCCTCCTCTCTCTCTGCCTGCCTCTCTGCCTACTTGTGATCTCTGTCTCTCAAATAAATAAATAAATTTAAAAAATACATGATTAATTGAACAAATTAGAAGAAATCATTAAATTCCTTAAAACATAGTCTTCAAAGCTGAATCAGAAATAACAGAATATCTAAACAATCCAATTCTGAGTAAAAAATATTGAATTGATTATCACAAATCTCTTTACATTAAAAAAAGGATAAAATGAATTCACAAGTGAATTTCACCAAAATTTTTAAAGAGTGAATACTGATTCTCCTCAAACTATTCTAAAAAGTATAAGAGAAAGAAACTTGCCAAGTACCTTCCTTGCAGCCAGCTTTTCCTTGATACCAAAACCAAAGACATTAGAGCAAAACCAAACCAAACCAAAGTAGGTCAATATTTCTGATGAACATAGATGCAAATCCTCAAGAAAATATTAACAGAACACATTCAACAATACTTTAAAAAATTCAAAATTCTCCATGGTCAATATAGTTTTCTTCTGGGGATTCAAGAATGGTTCAGTATCCATAAATCAATCAACATGGTACACCATATTAATAAAGGCTAAAAATTATATAATCATCTCCATTGAAGCAGAAGAAAGTGACATGATATGTTTCATGATAAGCACTCTTAACAAAGTGTGTTAAGAGGGAATGCATATCAATATAATAAATGTCATATTGACAAACCCACAGTTAACATTATCTATTATGGTGAAAATTTGAGAGTTTTCCTCTACGAATGTGAACACGAGAATATCCACTCTGCCAACTTTCATTCAAAGAGTTCTGGAAATCCTAGCAACAACAACCAGACAATGCAAAGAAATAACATATAATAAAACCCTAAGCACTCCACCAAAAAAACTATTAGAAGTAATAAATCAATTCAGTAAAGTTGCATGATACAAAGTTAATATACAGAAATCATGTGTTCCTCTATTTACTAATAATAGGGCAGCAGAAAATACGAGCTTTAAAAAATCCCATTTAAAATTGCACACACACACAAACAAAATAACCAGGACTTCACTAAGGAGGACCTATGCTCTGAAAATTATAAAATATTTATTAAAATAATTTAGAAGACCAAAACAAATAGAAATTTATTCCATAATCCTAGAATGGAAGAATTAATATTGTTGAAATATCCATATAAACCAAATCACACTACAAAGTCAGTGCAATGCCTATCCAAACACCAAAAATGGTTTTCTCATAACTAAGATAAATAATTGTAAAATGTGTTTGGAACCACAAAAGACCTTGAATATCTAAAGCAATTTTGAGAAAGAACAAAGTTGAATATATCCCAATCCTAGATTTCATAATATACCACAGTGGCTTAATAATTAAAGCAGTATGTTCCTGGCATAATATAGACAAAAGATCAATGGAACTAAATAGAGAATATAGAAATAAACCCATGCTTGAATGGCCAATTAATCTATGACAAAGGAAGCAAACATATACATGGGAGAAAAAAATCATCTTTAGTAAACGGTCCTAGTTTAACAGGATAAATATATGCAAAGGAATGAAAGTGTCTCACATTCTTATGCTATACACAAAAATAAAAATGTTTTAAAGACCTAAACCTGAGATCTGAAACCATAAAATTTCTGGAAGAAAACATAGGCAACAATCCCTTGACATTGATCATAGCAACAAATTTATGCATATGTTAGCTGAGATAAGGGAAACATAAGCAAAATTATGGAACTACACCAAACAAACTATGGAACTACACCAAAACAAAACAAAACAACATTTTTTAATTAAAAAAAAGGGAAAAAAAAGCTTTTCCAGAGTGAAAGAACTATCAACAAATTAATGGGCAGCCCATTGAATGTGAGAAGGTATTTGTAAGTGGTACATTGATGAGTGTAAAATCCAAAAAATATAAAATACAACTCAACACCAAAAATAAAAGGAAAATAAAGGGGTGTTAAAATAACTCATTTAAAAGTGAGCAGATGACCTGATCAGACAATTTATTTATTTTTTTAAAATTTTTATTTAAACATATAATGTAACCCCACCACCCTTTCCAAAGTCCTTCCCCCACCACCCTCACTTTGTTTTATGACATTGAGAGTCTCTTTTGGTTTGTCTCCTTCCCGATCCCATCTGGTTTCATTTTCTCTTTTTCTACCCCCTTAACCCCCACCCCTGTTGCATCTCCACTTCCTCATATCAGGGAGATCACATTATAGTTGTCTTTCTCCGATTGACATATTTTGCTAAGCATAATACCCTCTAGTTCCATCCATGTCGTTGCAAATTGTAAGATTTCATTTATTTTGATGGCTGCATAGTATTCCATTGAATATATATACCACTTCTTCTTTATCCATTCATCTGTTGATAGACATCTAGGTTCTTTCCATAACTTGGCTATTGTGAATATTGCTGCTATCAACATTCGGGTACACGTGCCCCTTCGGATTACTATGTTTGTATTTTAGGGTAAATACCCAGGAGTGCAATTGCTGGGTCATAAGGTAGCTCTATTTTCAACTTGTTGAGGAACATCCACGCTGTTTTCCAGAGTGGTTGCACCAGCTTGCATTCCCACCAACAGTGTAGGAGGGTTCCCCTTTCACCACATCCTCGCCAGCATCTGTCATTTCCTGACTTGTTCATTTTAGCCATTCTGACTGGTGTGAGGTGGTATCTCATTGTGGTTTTGGTTTGTATTTCCTTGATGCCCAGTGATGTCGAGCACTTTTTCATGTGTCTGTTGGCCATCTGGATGTCTTCTTTGCAGAAATGTCTGTTCATGTCCTATGCCCATTTCTTGATTGGATTATTTGTTCTTTGAGTGTTGAGTTTGCTAAGCTCTTTATAGATTTTGGATACTAGCCCTTTATCTGATATGTCATTTGCAAATATCTTCTCCCATTCTGTCAGTTGTCTTTTGTTCTTTTTGACTGTTTCCTTTGCTGTGCACAAGCTCTTGATCTTGATGAAGTCCCAATAGTTCATTTTTTCCCTTGCTTCCCTTGCCTTTGGCGTTGTTCCTAGGAATAAGTTGCTGCGGTTGAGGTTGAAGAGGTTGCTGCCTGTGTCCTCCTCAAGATTTTGATGGATTCCTTTCTCACGTTGAGGTCCTTCATCCATTTTGAGTCTATTTTCATGTGTGGTGTAAGGAAATGGTCCAATTTCATTTCCTGCTTTGTCGAGGATTGGTTGACCATAGAGTTGAGGGTCTATTTCTGAGCCCTCTATTCTGTTCCATTGAACTATGTGTCTGTTTTTGTGCCAGTACCATACTGTCTTGATGATGGCAGCTTTGTAGTAGAGTGTGAAGTCTGGAATTGTGATGCCGCCAACTTTGACTTTTTTTTTTTTTTTTAATATTCCTTTGGCTATTCATGGTCTTTTCTGGTTTCATATAAATTTTAGGATTATTTGTTTGATTTCTTTGAAAAAATTGGATGGAATTTTCATAGGCATTGCATTAAATGTGTAGATAGCTTTAGGTAGCATAGACATGTTCACAATATTTATTCCTCCAATCCATGAAGATGAAACATATTTCCATTTCTTTGTGTCTTCCACAATTTCTTTAATGATTACTTTATATTTTCTGAGTATAGGTTCTTTGTCTTTTTGGTTAGGTTTATCCCTAGGTATATTATGGTTTTGGGTGTAATTGTAAATGGAATTGACTCCTTAATTTCTCTTTCTTCTATCTTGTTGTTGGTGTAAATAAATGCAACTAATTTCTGTGCATTGATTTTATATCCTGACACCTTACTGAATTCCTGTACAAGCTCTAGCAGTTTTGGAGTGGAGCCTTTTGGGTTTTCCACATATAGTATCATATCATCTGCAAAGAGTGATAGTTTGACTCCTTCATTGCTGATTTAGATGCCTTTAATTCTTTTTGTGGTGATAGCGGACATCCCTGCCATGTTCCTGACCTTAACGGAAAAGCTCTCCGTTTTTCTCCATTGAGAATGATACTTGCAGTGGGTTTTTCATAGATGGCTTTGATAATATTGAGGTATGTGCCTTCTATCCCTACACTTTGAAGAGTTTTGATTAGGAAGGGATGTTGCACTTTACCAAATGCTTTTTCAGCATCTATTGAAAGTATCACATGGTTCTTGTTCTTTCTTTTGTTAATGTACTGTATCACATTGATTGATTTGCAGATGTTGAACCAACCCTGCTGCCCTGGAATAAATCCCACTTGGTCGTGGTGAATAATCTTTTTATTGTACTGTTGGATCCTATTGGCTAGCATTTTGGTGAGAATTTTCGCATATGTGTTCATCAAGGATATTGGTCTGTAATTCTCTTTTTTGATGGGATCCTTGTCTGGTTTGGGGATCAAGGTGATGCTGACCTCATAAAATGAGTTTGGAAGTTTTCCTTCCATTTCGATTTTTTGGAACAGTTTCAGGAGAATAGAAATTAATTCTTCTTTAAATGTTTGGTAGAATTCCCCTGGGAAGCCATCTGGCCCTGGGCTTTTGTTTGTTTGGAGATTTTTGATGACTGTTTCAATCTCCTTACTGGTTATGGGCCTATTCAGGTTTTCTATTTCTTCCTGGTTCAGTTTTGGCAGTTTATAGTTCTCTAGGAAAGCATCCATTTCTTCCAGATTGTCAAATTTGTTGGCATAGAGTTGCTCATAGTATGTTTTTATGATTGTGTGTATTTCTTTGGTGTTGGTTGTGATCTGTCCACTTTCATTCATGATTTTATTTATTTGGTTCCTTTCTCTTTTCTTTTTGATAAGTCTGGCCAGGGGTTTATCAATCTTATTAATTCTTTCAAAGAACCAGCTCCTAGTTTCATTGATTTGTTCTATTGTTTTTGTTGTTGTTGTTGTTGTTGTTTGTTTCTATTTCATTGATTTCTTCTTTGATCTTTATTATTTCTCTTCTCCTGCTGGGTTTAGGCTTTCTTTGATGTTTTTTCTTGAGCTCCTTTAGGTGTAGGTTTAGGTTGTGTATTTGAGACCTTTCCAGTTTCTTGAGAAAGTTTAGTATTGCTATATATTTTCCTCTCTGGACTGCCTTTGCTGTGTCCCACAGATTTTGGACCATTGTGTTTTCAGTATCATTTGTTTCCATGATTTTTTTCAATTCTTCTTTAATTTCCTGGTTGACCCATTAATTCTTTAGAAAGATGCTGTAGAGAAGAAAAATGTGTATTCTGTTGTTTTGGGATAGAATGTTCTGAATATATCTGTGATGTCCATCTGCTCCAGGGTGTCATTTAGGACCTTTATTTCCTTGTTGATCTTTTGCTTGGATGATCTGTCCATTTCAGTGAGGGGAGAGTTAAAGTCCCCTACTATTATTGTATTCTTGTCAATGTGTTTCTTTGATTTTGTTATTAATTGGTTTATATAGTTGGCTGCTCCCATGTTAGGGGCATAGATATTTAAAATTGTTAGATCTTCTTGTTGGACAGACCCTTTGAGTATGATATAGTGTCCTTCCTCATCTCTTATTATAGTCTTTGGCTTAAAATCTAATTGATCTGATATAAGGATTGCCACCCCAGCTTTCTTCTGATGTCCATGAGCATGGTAAATTGTTTTCCACCCCCTCACTTTCAATCTGGAGGTGTCTTCAGGTCTAAAATGAGTTTCTTGTAGGCAGCATATGGATGGGTTTTGCTTTTTTTATCCATTCTGAAACCCTGTGTCTTTTGATTGGGGCATTTAACCCATTTACATTCAGGGTAACTATTGAGAGATATGTATTTAGTGCCATTGTATTGCCTGTAAGGTGATTATTACTGTATATTGTCTCTTTTCCTTTCTGATAATACTTTTAGGGTCTCTCTTTGCTTAGAGGACCCCTTTCAATATTTTCTGTAGAGCTGGTTTGGTGTTTACAAACTCTTTCAGTTTTTGTTTGTCCTGGAAGCTTTTTATCTCTCCTTCTATTTTCAATGATAACCTAGCTGGGTAACGTATTCTTGGCTGCATGTTTTTCTTATTTAGTACTCTGAATATATCATGCCAGTTCTTTCTGGCCTGGCAGGTTTCATGGATAAGTCTGCTGCCAATCTTATATTTTTACCATTGTGTATTACAGACTTCTTGTCCCATGATGCTTTCAGGATTTTCTCTTTGTCTCTAAGACTTGTAAATTTTACTATTAGATGACGGGGTGTGGACCTATTCCTATTGATTTTGAGGGGGATTCTTTGCACCTCCCAGATTTTGATGCTTGTCCCCTTTGCTATATTAGGAAAATTCTCTACAATAATCTCTCCAATATACCTTCTACTCCACTCTCTCTTTCTTCTTCTTCTGGAATCCCAATTATTCTAATGTTGTTTCATCTTATGGTATCACTTATCTCTCGAATTCTCCCCTCGTGATCCAGTAGTTGTTTGTCTCTCTTTTGCTCAGCTTCTTTATTCTCTGTCATTTGTTATTCTATATCACTAATTCTTTATTCTGCCTTATTTATCCTAGCAGTCAGAGCCTCCATTTTTATTGCACCACATTAATAGTTTTTTTTTATTGAACTTGGTTAGATTTTAGTTCTTTTATTTCTCCAGAAAGGGCTTTTATTTCTCCCGACAGTGTTTCTCTAATATCTTCCATGCCTTTTTCAAGCCTGGCTAGAACCTTGAGAATTGTTGTCCTGAATTCCAGATCTGACATATTACCAATGTTTGTGTTGATTAGGTCCCTAGCCTTCGATACTGCCTCCTGTTTTTTTTTTTTTTTTTTTTTTGTAGTGAGTTTTTCAGTCTTGTTATTTTGTCCAGATAAGAATATATGAAGGAGCAAATATAATACTAAAATGGTGTCAAAGACCCCAGGAAGATGTGCTTTAGCCAAATCAGAAGAGACCCCAAATCGTGGTGGGGGGAGGAAGGGTTTAAAAAGAAATTCAGAAAAGAGAAAAAAAAATTTGTAAAAGAGAACACCAATAAAAAATATATATATATATATTAAAAAAAAAGTAAAAATATATATATATATATATATATATGTATTAGACCGGTGACTAGAACAGGCTCACCCACTTCATTTTGGGAGTATTTTGGTCTCTTAGAGGAAACTACCTCCCAAATTTTAAGGAATGAAAAACATATATAAGGATAAGCACAATGAAGGGATGAAATATAACTATAAATATGAAAAAAAAATTCTAACAAAGGTTTTGATAAGGTAAGTTGGTAGGGAGAATTTTTAGAAAAGAAAGAAAGAAAGAAGGAAAGTGGAGAGATCTTCATTGGGCTGGAGACTGGACCAAGCCTGGTAGTAGATTTGGTGTGTATTTTGATCTATTAGAAGTAAATGTACCCCAAATTTTTTAGAAGAAAAAAAAAAAACTATGTGTGTACAAAGAATAAATTTAGATACAGTAAGGATAAAATATGACTATAATAATAAAGGTTCAAAAAAGATTTTTTAAAGAAAGTTATTAAGATAAACTAGTTAAAATGTCAAAAAAGGATAGGGTAAAAAGTTAAAAAAATTAACAAAAGAGAAAAAAAATTAACTTTGCAAGACTAAAGATTCATGGGTAGAAATCCAAGAATTCCATGCTTTGCTTTCTCCTCCTCTGGAATTCCACTGTTCTCCTTGTTAAGTGAACCTGGTCTTGGCTGGATTTCTTGTTGATCTTCTGGGGGAGGGGCCTGTTGTAGTGATTTTTCAAGTGTCTTTGCCCCAGGCGGAATTGCACCGCCCTTACCAGGGGCCATGCTAGGTAATCCCCTTGGGTTTGCTTTCGGGGGCTTTTTTTTCCCTGAACGCTTTCTGTAGAGGTCCGGAGGACAGGAATGAAAATGGCAGCCTCCCAATCTCTGGCTTGGAGGAGCCGAGAGCTCAAGGCCCTACTCTTCAGTGCGCCTTTAGAGAAAAGCGCTTAATCACTCCCATCTCCCCAGCCTCCAGCTGCACTTGGAGAAAATCATGCGCAATCACTCCTGACTCACTGGCCTCTGGCTGTGCTCCGAGGTCACCCAGCCTGTGACCAAGCATCTCTGTCTCTGGCACAGAGTCCCACCTGGAGTCTCTGAACCCCGTCGATCCCTGGGCTCTCCCAGGCCGGAGTGTCCCCGGGTCTTGTGGGATACCATGCACAGAGCACCGGCCCGTGTCACAGATTATGGTTCTAGGTAATCCCGAATTGAGGCTTCACTCCTCGGCTCTGTCTCTGCAGCCGGCTTCCCTGCTCTAATACCTGTGAGCTCTGTGACACTCAGACACCCCCGATCTTTCTGTGACCCCACGGGATCTGAGTCCATGCTGTTCCCACGAGGTCTTCACCTCAGTTTAGCCTCTGGAGCGATTTCCCTCCATGGAGTAGACTTTTAAAAGTCCTGATTTTGTGCTCTGTTGTTCTGCCCCTTGCTGGGAGCTGGCCCCTCCCCCCGGGGTCTATCTTCCCTTCACTTTGGATTCAGTTCTCAGCTGGTCCTACCTTTCAGAAAGTTGTCGATTTTCTGTTTCTAGAATTATTGCTCTTCTTCTCTTCGATCTCCTGTTGGAATCATAGGTGTTTGGAATAGTTTGATAGGCTATCTAGCTGATCTCCTGCTGCCTGATGTCATCTCAGCCTGCTACTTCTCCACCATCTTGACCTGATCAGACAATTTTTAAAAGGGATATACAGATGGCAAACAGACAAAAATGAAAATGATCAACATCGCTAATCATCAGTGAAATTCAAATCAAAACCATTAGATTCATGTAATGCTGGTCACAATGGCTAGTATTAAAAAAATAATACCTATGAGGGCACCTGGCTAGTTAAGTCAGTTAAGTGTCCCACTCTTTATTTTGGCTCAGGTCATGATCTCAGGGTCTTGAGATTGAGTCCCCAGTGGAACTCCAGGCTCAGCAAGGAATCTTCTTGAGTTTTCTTTCCTTCCCCCTTCCCTCTACCTCACCCCCTTCTGTCTCTGAAATTCATAAAATAAATATTTATTTAAAAAAAAGATAATACAATTTAAGTTTTAGCAAGGGTGTGAAGAGACAGAACCTTCACATACTGTTGGGGGGGAATCTAAATTAATGCAGCCACTGTAGAAAGCAGCAGGGAGATTACTTAGGAAATTAAAAATAGTCAATCTACCAATTCCACTACTGAGTATTTACCCCCTCCAAAATGAAATCACTAATTCATAAACATATGCTCCACATTGTTTATTTCAGTGTTATATACAATATCTATGATATGGAAGCAACTTAAATGTCCTTGCACAGATTAATGAATAGATAATAAGTGTGAATAATATAATTCATCGAAAGAATGAAAGATCTTGCCATTTACATGAACATGGATGAACTTAGAAGGTATTAATAAACCTAGAAATAAAACAAAAAAATACGGTTTTACTTATATGTGGAATGTTAAAAACAAAACAGAGAAAGCAGAACAGAACCATAAATAAAAAGAACACCCTGGTTGTTGCAGGAGTGTGGAGTGAAGGGGTGAAAAGGAGTATGAGGTACAGGCTTCCAGTAATGAAATGAATTAATCTTTTGGATGAAAGATGTAACATAGGGACTATAGTCTCCCATGTTGTAATAGTTGTGTAGTGAGAGTTGGTAGCTACACTTGTGTTGAACAAAGAAAGCATAATATATAGTTGTGGAATCATGATGTTCTATATCTGAAACTAAAATAATCTTGGTTATCAACTATTATTTTTAAATTAAGTTTTCCATTTTAATTCCAGTATAGTCAAAGATTGAATTGGTTGAGTGATAATGAGCAGTGACACTAGAAGTCCAAATTTAGGTAAATTTTTCAAGTAATTAGCCATTTAGTCAATTTTTTCCAACAATGCCCAATAATGTCCTTATGTTTCGATGCACTATGCTCTAGCTAATAAATACCATTTTTCTGGCTCAAAAAAGATATTTCCCACGTTTTTAGAAAAACTATCTTTTTAAGGAGGGCCTAGGTGTCTAAAGCAGTTAGATTTCCAACTCTTGATTTTGGCTCAGTCATAATATCAGGGTCCTGAGATTGAGCCCAGGGTTGGGCTCTACACTCACCACGGATTTGGAGATTGTCTCCTTCTCCCCTTCCTTCCCTGTGGCCCTCCTCCCACTCAAGGCACTATAAATCAATCAATCAGTCAATCGATCTTAAGAAAACTAAAAAAAGATCTTTTTCATATTGACTAAGTAGACACTATGGGACATTCTGAGAGATATCTATGCCATACATAAATTTCACAGCATGAAGTATATCAATGGCATAAAATGTCAAGTGATGAGAGTAGAAATATAACCCAGTTCTTCAGACTATGGGTTTTTTATTGTTGTTTGTTTTCTTAGATTTACCATTGATTATTTTCTTGATTTTCTTCAGCACTAGTTGAAGTAATTATGTTGGCAGAGATAGAGCCCACCATATACTGGAAATTAAATCAATGGAGAACAAAACTAAATACAAATCCATCTTAGTTCTACAGGAATAGCTAGCTACATATAGCTTTCTAGAGCACCAACATTAGTTCTGAAGAAAACATCTGCTTTTGCTGCTGCTGTTGTTCTAATTTTATTTATTTATTTATTTATTCCTGGATAAAGCATTTGTTTAAAGATCTCATTGGACACATTGATAAGTGAAGCACAGTGATAAGTCATAGACTGTGAGTAGCCAGTTCTGCCTAGAAAAAAGTTACCAAGTTAAAGGACAGAGAAACAGGCTGTCTTATGAGACATTTCCTGCCCCCCCTAGTGACTGTAGAAAGGAAATCATAGGCATTTTTGGTGAGGATAAAGAGTCTAATGTGTTAATATATCCTTGCTTATACTAATGATGAAATGTTATGAATATTTTTCTAACCTCCATACCTCTCCAAAATATTAAAGAACACCTGGAACCTGATACCAGAAAATATCATCCCAATGCTAAACTAAGACTACATTTAACAAATTATGTCGTAGAAAATTTATTATCTCTGGGTACATAAACAAGAACATAAAAAGCTAACAAATAAATCATCTAGATTCTAAACCTTCAAATTTAAGTGTCATATCACAAACCAAGTGTATCTTAATTTCTGTATTTTAATTTTCTTCTTAATGAAATAATTGACATTTACCAGCCATCCTTTATTATTTTACAAACATGAAGAGCCATGAGTGTATAGATGGCATTATTTTTTCCAGGTTTCCTTGTTCCTAATTTTAAATGATAAAGACCCCCTGTTGAACATTTATGATTTCTGTGTTACTATTATCCTCTAATTCTTACACAAATGAGTATAATCTCCCACTTTTTTTTCTTTCTTTTTTTACCTTTGGCTTTTCTAGCATACACAAGTAGAACACAGGTGATTATTACAGGAGCCAGGAGAGAAAAGGTAACAACCAACCCCACTGGCCATTGACAGCCCTCAGGAAACAAGGCATAAGAAAAATGGAGATAGTCTCACTTAGTATCCTGCTTGACATCATTGACTTGGCAGAGGGAAACAAATTCCAACATGTTTTCTTTTAGGGTACATTTTTGGGAATGGCACCAATTTTAAGCCTCACCTACCCCTCCCTGCAATTCTAAGGAATTCAAGAATGTTAAAAAATCTTCTGTTTCCTTCCTTGTTCCTAATGTATGGAGACTCAGAAGGTTTATTTTATAAATTATTTATATATTATAAATTATGTGATAATTTATAAACATACAAATAATTCATCAGACACATATGTACCCACACTAGTATTTAATGAACATTAATATCATTATATTTGTGACAAATCTTTCATAATAAAAAAAAAATCTACACATGTGGGTGCCTAGGTGGATGAGTCTTTTAGGTGTCTGCCTTTAGCTCAGTTCATGATCCAGGGGTCCTGGGATTGAGTCCAGAGTCAGGCTCACTGCTCTGTGGTGAATGGTCTTCTCAGTCCTTCCCTCTCCCCACTCGTTCTTTTCTCTCTTTCTCAAATAAATAAATAGAATATTTTTTTAAAAATCTACAAATGCAATAACATATTCATTTTCATCCTTTTTTCCTCCCTTTCTCTTACAGTTCCCCAAATTAATGTTGTCGCATATCTTTTCTATACAATTATTTTCTACATAAACATATGTGAGCTTGACAATATGCCAATGAGTGAAAGGCAGGTGGAGTTTCTCTAAAGATTAAAGGAGAAGTTGTGACATCTTGGATAATAAGCCAGATAGGCTTATTGTGGCTCAGTATTTTTCTGAGTAATGGGAACATAAAGAAATAAGATATAGTGTGCTCCAGAGTTTATTATTCTATCTGGAGAAATAGAGAAACATAATCACAATAATGTATGTATAAAGAGGGCACCTAACAGAGTAGGTTGAAGATAACTTCCTGGGAGGATAAGGTTTGACACTGAGGGATCAGTAGGAAATACTTACTGACAGGAAAATAGAACAAATGTGTCAATAACAGCCTACAAAGGTTAATGCATGGTTGAATATATTCAGAGAATTAATGTGAGGTAGAAGAGTTGGGTACAAGGAAGAGAGGGATGAAATATGAAGCTGGAAATATAAGAAAGGAAAAGAGATAGATAAAGAGTGTTGTAAACAGGCTATAACTTTGCATAGATACATTTGCACAGACATGGAAGTTGGAGGGCATTATTTGAGCAAACTATTTTTTTGAAAGTTTGTTTTGGGTAGGCATAAAGAGTATATTGGAATGCCTCAGCTCTTCTCTGCCTGTGATATTAATGATTGACTTAATACTTATAACAATTTCAAAAAAATGCTCATAACAATTTAATGAGGTAGACACTAATAGTGCCCATATGTAACAGATGGGAACTGACCATAGGGAACTCAATAGTTACCCAAGATCATGAAACTGGTAAATGGTCCTGCCCTGATTCAAATTCAATTTGACAGATGGGAAAAAACACCAAATTGTGAAAAGTGGCTTTCCCTAGGCAGAAGAATCAAGAGAAGTTTAGAAGAAACTTTGAAGGATTTTTCAAAATACTTTATTACTCTTTGAATGTTTTTGTGCATTCACATATTTGTTTTTAGAAAGTAAGGCAATGGCATTTCCATCGCAAAAATAAATAAAAAACAAGACCAAATATGAATTTTACATGTTCTCCACATTAAGAGTTAATAGATAAGTATAACATTCTCCTAATCTATGTCAGTAAGAATATCTTGATCAATATCTCAAGATACTGATTTTGTAGGGAACTAACCTGCCATGGAAACATGCACTCCATTCTCCACATTGAGTATAAGGTTCCTTACAACACAGGAAATTCTGCTCTTGAGCTTTTGTCCACTGTGAGAGATGATTCTACATGAAATGATCCATTTTCTTCTATTGTCTTTGTCTCAGAGATTGGTGCCAAGTGCAGTCATTGATGGTCCCTCCATTTCACCTCAGGCTCTGATACCACCCTGTGGATGTGCAGGTCAGCTTAATTTCCCTTCTATTGCCAGGCTTGATGTGGATATGAGGAACCATTCCTGACCCTATAATAGACAAAGAGATACAGAGAAAGTACTCCAAAGTATTCTCCAAGGGCTTCTTGCCATTTTACTTTTTAATTAGCTTCTATGAAACTCAATTGCCTTATTTATAAAAGTGGGAATTTGAAAAATAACCTAGTCACAAAGAATTTTGAGAAAACAAATCAGGTGTAACAACATTTAAAAAGTACCCAAGTGCAAAACATATCTGTTTTGGTTTCTATTTTCTCTCTCTTTGAAATATTACTCATTATTTTATCTGATGATTCACAAATTTGGGTAGAAGAACACTCTATCAATTAATTTCCAGCCACTAAAGCAAAGGTCACACAAACAGTTTGTGTTTATTTGTGACAAATTGCTAGTCATTCTCCAAATATATATTTTATTCTTAATTCTAAAGAAGTTATTTTTAAAGGTTTTGTTTATTTATTCAAGACAGAGTGAGAGAAAGTGAGAAAGCACAAACAGGAAATGGGGCAGAGGAAGAGGGACAAGAAGCTACTCTGCTGAGTAGGGAGGCTGATGTGGGGCTCCAACCTTGGACCCTGAGATCATGATTTGAACCAAAGTCAAACACTTAACTGACTGAGCAACCCAGGTGCCCCAAGATGTTATTTTTAATAAGAACTTCTTATAATTTTGGGAATGCTACTAACATAAATATGGTCTAAATAACTAGGGGTGGGTGGTTGCTGAACACCTGAATATTGTTAGGAATTGAATTTCATATTTTAATATGAACATAGCCATATTTTAATATGAACATAACCATTTTAATATTAACATAGCCATCATTTTGGGTAGAAAACTTTGGGTAACAATGTAAGTTTTAAGAGTTAAGTTAGCCCAGTTTAAGAATGCATATCCTGGGACGCCTGGGTGGCTCAGTTGGTTAGGCGGCTGCCTTTGGCTCAGGTCATGATCCCAGCATCCTGGGATCGAGTCCCATATCAGGCTCCGTGCTCAGCGGGGAGCCTGCTTCTCCCTCTGCCTCTGCCTGCCACTCTGTCTGCCTGTGCTCCTTTGCTCTCTCTCTATCTGACAAAAAAAAAAAAATGCATATCCTAAACTTCTTACAGTTAGAAGAGGCTTGGGGCACCTGAATGGCTCAGTGGGTTAAAGCCTCTGCTTTCAGCTCAGGTCATGATCCCAACGTCCTGGGATCGAGCCCCGCATTGGGCTCTCTGCTCCACAGGGAGCCTGCTTCCTCCATTCTCTCTCTGCCTGCCTCTCTGCCTACTTGTGATCTCCATCTGTCAAATAAATAAATAATTTTTAAGAGGCTTTGATATGCTGGTGGATGTGTTTGAAATTAAAATGATATTTGGGACCTTCTAGAATATTTCCCTCAAAGGAATGAGACCAAACTTTTCCTTCACTCTTTCTCTCTTCTCAAGGGCTGGAGCACACAGAGTGTCTGTGAGTCATCTTCAAAAGTGGATTATATGGATGTGGCAAAACATCAAGATAAGAAATGTGTGAACATCACAGCGTCTAACCACTTTTACTGTTATGGGTTTCCTTCTGCACTTGTCTCAGAGAAAAGCAGCTCTGATTTAAGCTACTGTCTTTTGAAGTTCAGTGAATAGTAGTGCAGCATTTCACACAGTATATGTACAGTAACTAAGGCAGTCTATAACAACAACAATAACAACAAAAAGCAAATTTACTGGGATCAAATTACCCTTCAGTGGTTTGAATTGAGTCTTCTGAAAAGATATGTTCAAGTCCTAAACTTCAATATATGTGCCTTATTTAGATATCATTTTGTACATGTGATTAGTAAAGAAGAAATTATATGGCATTAGGATGGGCCCTAATCTAAAATGACTGTGGTCTATATGATCAGAAGGAAATATGGATGCAGAGACACAGGGAAATTGGCCCTGTGAAGTTGGAGATAGTGAATGGAGAGATCCCAGGACAAGCCATGGCATGCCTGGTCTACCAGAAACTGAAAGAGGCAAGGAAGAATTGTCTTCAGATGATTTGTCAGGACCATAATACTGATGACATTTTGACTGTGGACTCTAACCTCCAGAACTGTGAGAAGATAGATTCCTCTTATTTTTAGGCCATCCCATTTGTGGTAATTTCTTATGGCAGTCCTTCCAATAAGTCAGTGAAGGAAAATTATATACTGTCATCTGCTGTTGCCTGGATGGCCAAACCCTGAAAAATCACCATGAGGAGGTAACTAGTAAATAGCATGTCTCACCAGTGATGACCCCACCAGCACAGTGTTGTGCACCACCCCACAGTTCTGGCACTGATAAATGGTATTCTCAGAATACAATAGCCTTGAGAATCAGTAGAGCATCATGGTTATGCGGATAAGGTCTAGAGTCAAAGGGCTAAAATTTACTGGCTAGCACCAGTGGCCCAGTGTAACTAATGACCGAATCACTCTGTGCCTCCATTCCCTTTTTGGAAAAAAGGATAGAAAGTGTCAGAAGTCATATTATGGGTGTAAAGATTGCACCATATAAAGTGGTTATGGTGTTGTAATAAATATTATTCAACTTTTTTAAAGATATTATTTATTTATGTATGTATTTATTTATTTATTTTACAGAGAAAGAGAGTGAGTACAAGCAAGAAGAGTGACAGGCAGAGGGAGAAGGAGAAACAAGCTCCTGGCTGAGCTGGCAGCTTGACTTAGGGCTTTGATCCCAGGACCCTGAGATCATAACCTGAGCAGAAGACATATGCTTAACCAACTGAGTCACCCAGGTTCCCTATTGATAGTTAACCAATTAATATACAAGAAAGGTGTTTTTCATTTGTTGAGATCTTTGCATTTGAAAGGTCATCCCATTGTATTTCATGTATTCAGGCTACCTCTTAAGATTTAAATGGAAATGGGAGATGGGGTGGGATGGCAGAGATGTAAGAGACATTGTTCAGCTGGTCCCCTAAAGTGAGCTCGTTATCTAGCAGATCACCCTGAACATACATGAAATCAGCCTGAGAGGCAGGATTATACACTTCTGAATCTCTACGGAGCCAGAAGATGCCAGTGAACAGGTAAGGAGAGTGGGAACATAAGACTGGCATTGGAATGTTGCGACTGGCGCAACAACCGACGACAGGGTAGAGGGGAAAGGGAATGAACAAGAATGAGAAGGACACCAGGATGATTATCCACAAAGTGCCACAGTGCGTTTGTTGCAAAAACTATGTATGCCTCTCTACTTCAGCTACAAGCGGATACTGCCAAGCCTCAACATTCTTGTTTACAGACTTTTCAGTACAGTTTCTAGAACAGAACTTAGACAAGATATCTTTTGGCTAATGTTGTCCTTGCAATTCTGTAACAGTGCACACAGCTGCTGTGGGAAAGCAACCAAGCCATAAATCTTGTTCCTCTACCAGTCAAAACAAGAGGAGCCATGGTGTCTGTTTGTCTTAAGAGGACACCTGGCATCCCTGCTTGAAAGAGCACTGAGAACCATTGCTTGATAAGCTTAACTCTTTCTAGGCACAGGGATCTCAACATCTCCCCCTTTTTGTTTTAAATGGCAAAGGTAAAAGTGAGCCTAAGCATGGTTGGTGAACCCTTGCCAGCGTTTACAGATACAACACCATATTATCATGAAAAGCATTAACACACCAGCGAGGGCGACAAAGAACCAAAAGGAGTGCTGTAAAATATTGCCAGGATTGAACCCTTGTAAGGTGTCAAGGACCTGCCAGCAATGGCAGCAGGATTTTCAATATCTAAGTGAGATTGTCCAATTGTCAAGACTTGTTTTTGCAGTTCAGTTAAGTCCAGATTGACATTGGTATCATGCCAAATTCCTTGCAGATGTCGTCGGACCTTCTCCCAGGAATAATTATCAGCAGGTAGAGGAGTCACACAAATATGTTGGTAGGCCCCATGACAGATGAGAGACATTTGGGTCTTTAACATAGATAACTGAGTTCCCAGATATTCTACAGCTTCTTTCAGTCCATCCAGTCCAGCCAGGATCTTCTGGTCGATGTGCTCCTGTATCCTAAGGGCATGGGAAACATCCTTGGGCAGGTTATTAACATGTTCAGCGGTATGAATAGTCTGCATAAGGGTCACAGTGGATACCGTAGTGGTGGCTATCAGTGATACCAAGGCTGCAATGCCTGTAATGATAAGCCCTACAAAGCATTTGGAACGGGACGCCTGTCTTTTTAATTCAAAAGCAAATTGATATCCATAATTGGCATATCAAGGCCCCTCAACTTCCACAGGTAGGAAAACAAAAGGAGGCTGCATAACTAGAAACAGCATGATAGGCTGCTGAGTTATGTATTTTTGCTCAGTCGTGGGAATACAATTAGAATGCAGTGAGGGCAGTATATTCTGTATGTACTTGTACCATTAGTATAATATCGATAAATAGTTCCAGACCCAACGACTAGAAGAAAGGGGCGAGGCACACATGCTCTAAGAACTAACTGGCCCATGGAGGGATAGAACCCAGACTCTTCGGCATTGTTGGTAACAGGTCCCATAGCTGCCACCAGCTTCCAAAGATCAGGGTGAAACATACCATTGGGCGTGGAAAACATACCCTCAGGTATATGATTAAAATGCTGGTGTCCTATGGTGAATCTCCTTGTATATGCAGTCATCAGCCCAGGATAATGGATTTGTGTTTTAGACCAATCTGTATCCCATAAGGGGCAAGTACTTGAGGACTAGGGAGAAAACATTCGGTCCAAGGAGGAGAAATCACTCTCCCTTCTGGTGCATAGGGGGTCATACCCACAGTAGGGCGCTTAGGAGGTGTTCTAGGAACAACTTCCAAAAGGGTCCAACATTCCCCTTTGCTTCCAGATTCCACTCCCACAGGATTGGAGGTAATACCAGGAATACTCTCATCATATAATAAAGTGAATCCATCAGAATAAGTCATCGACCTAGCAACACGAGCAGTAGTAACACAACCATAAGTTGGACTATGATGACCTTTGACAAACTAAAAGCATATAGGGGGTCCCCCAGAGACGGCCTTCCAGGTGAACTCATGAGAGGTCTTCTCAGGTGATTCATGATCACTTAATCCCCCAAAAGCCCAAGTAAACTTTGTTTGTAGATGGGGAGAAGGGTCATCCCAAATAACAGGTTGTACAGCGGGTTGTACAGTGGGTGGGTCTGGCAAGTAGGCCCAATAAGGTCTGGCCTCAGTTGTAGTGGCGAGAAGAGCTAAAAAGGCAAAGAACAAATTAGAAGCAGTGAAAGGCTGTCCCTGACATTTTACCAGATCCACAGCCTTCTGAGAAAAGGCTTTAACTTGGCGGCATGTCAAGGGGCTCTGGCACCGAGCACGGCGGCGGCGAGGTTCCATTAGCTTCAGCCGACTCATCTTCTATCTTATTTGGCAGAAATCTGACCTATCGGTCAGGGATCCACCACGGCGTTTTCTCATTCTGTGGAAAGATACAAACAAATCCCCGACCCCTTCTTAAAACTGGATCTGGCCCCTTCCAAAGGCGGGTCATAGGATCCTTCCATTTAGCATAAGGTAAGGGAGAAAAATCAGGGTGCCAAAACCTTTCAGCTGCTGTTCTCCCAACAGCATCAACGTTCAAGACATTTAAAACATATAAGGCTAAGTCTAGGTGTGTGTGTGGATAGTACTTTACCTTTCCTGTGAGTATCTCCCCCCTTTTTAATTTTTGCAAGGCATTTTTCAAGGTTGCATGGCTACATTCCACTATGGCTTGTCCTGTAGTGTTGTAAGGAATACCTGTGTTGTGTTGAATGTAAAAGAGAAAACAGAACTTATTAAAAGTAGAAGAGGTATATGCAGACCCATTGTTGGTTTTCAGAATCTTTGGGTGACCTAAAACAGCAAAAGCCTGAAACAGGTGATTTTGTACATCGGTAAAGCTTCTCCCAAATGGGCGGAAGCAAAAACATATCCAGAAAACGTATCCACAGATACGTGAAGGTAGGAAAGTTTTCCAAAGGGCTTATATTGTGTAACATCCATCTGCCATAAGGTATTGGGTATTAATCCTCTAGGGTTAACGGAATATGAGGAAAGAGAGAAATATGTAGGGCAGTAAGGACATACTTTCACTCTCTGCCACGCCTGTTCTCGAGGTATATGAAATTCCTTGCGTAAGGCAGCTGCATTTTGATGGAACATTTTATGACTTAGTTCAGCTTCCTGTAGAGGGTTTAAAAGGAAAAGATGAGTTAATGCATCCACAAGAGCACTGCCTTGCAATAAAGAACCTGGGAGACCAGTGCGAGCACAAATATGCGTAATGAAAACAGGTTCAGTTCAGGTTTTCAGCAGTTGTTGAACCTGAGAGAATAAGGCAAAAACTTCTTCATCATTAGAAATAAGATAGACTGTCTCCAACAAAGGAACGGCTTTCACAATGTATTGACTATCTGTATATAGATTTATAGCAAAAGGTTACAAGTTTAATGCATGCCAGCAAGCCTTCAACTTGGCTCGTTGTACAGAGGTGGTAGGGTAATGTAATTTCTTCTCAGATTTATGCTGAGAAGAGATAAATACTATGCCAATATATCCTTGTTTGTTAGCATCAACGGATATTGAAGGGGCACCCGGTATGGGGGCATCAACTATGACTCTGGGGAAGAAAATGGGTTGCAAATTTAAAAATTCTAATAGTTTTTCACTGGGAAGGTGAAATTTAATTTGGCCTGTAAATGAGGCGAAGGCAATCTGCCAGTCAAGTTAAAACTGTTCCAGATGTAGAAGCTGCTCTTTAGTGAACATAGGTAAAATAAGATAATCAGGGTCCTTTCCCAGAAGCTGAATAGTTCTCATCCTACCTTTGGTAATTAATTGAGCCAAAAGCTGTGTATGAGGATTAATAGACTTTAACATATGTAAGGCCAGAGGAACCCATTTGATAATTCCATGAGATTGCTATAAAAGTCCCACAGGGAGCTGTTGTGGAAAGAGCAAGATAAAATATAAGGGTTCTTGTAAGGAAAGACGGGTAGTTTGACTACAGGAAATAGCTTGTTCTACCAAGGCTAATGCATCCTGTGCAGCAAGGGTTAAGTATCTAGGAGATCTAGGATCAGAGTCTCCTTTTAAAATATCAAACAAGGGTTGTAGCAAATCTGCAGAAATAGACAGACTAGGACGCAACCAATTTATATCCCCTAGGAGTTTTTGAAAATCATTAAGAGTTTTCAAATGCTGAGTACAAATCTGCACCTTCTTGGGGTCTAAGTGCCTTCTCTTGGAAAATATATCCTAAATATTCAAAAGGAGTATATTTTTGGATCTTTTTGGGGACTACTACCAACCTGAAGAAATCCAAATATTTCAAAAGATCCTGAAATGCTTCTTGAAGAACATGCTGAGATGGAGCAGCCAATAAAATATCATCCATATAATGAATACAATAAATTTTGCTTTCATATTTGCTTCTGAAGGGCGTCAAGTTGCGGGCCATATTGAGCAGTGGCTGTTTTGATTTCCTTCAGAATCTTAAAATTCAAAGAAGAATAGACCCGTTGGCCCTGGTTATTAGCCGTAAAGGGAAAAGCGGAAAATTCCCCTATGTCTTCTCCTTGCTGTTGAACCTGGTACAATGCCCTCTGTAATGGAGTCACACCACATACAGATAAGGGCGCTGCAGACTGTTGTCCCACCATGGCAGGGAAAGTGGCAGTAGCTGGGGGACAAGGCAACTTAAATCTTTGTTGCCTCCAATCTGGTCCTTGTTCCATAATAGACAGATTCCGCATGGGCAACTGCTTAGGAGCATTGGAAGCAGTAAGTTCCACAGATGCAGCAGTTCCCACAGGAGGGGGAGAATGTAAAAATGAAGGAAGAGGGGCAGGAGATGAAGACACATGATAAACCTCCTTATCATCATCCAGATAAACATCAGAGTCCTCAGGCACCTCATCCCCTCCTGATAAGAGGGTAGGGAGGACAGGAGGTGGAGGAGGGAAAGCCTCAATGGGAGACTGAATAGAAGCCAAAGACTCCGAACAAATCAGAGGAAAAGGAAACAGATCTTCCCAAGAGGGAGCAGAGGGCTTTATTCCCTCAACCGCCGGAGAGGGAGGAAGGCTATTTTCACAATAATCAAGCTCCCTTCCTTCAGTATGTACAGACTGCTAGTGAAGGGAGACCAGCTCTATAGTATGCCTTGGATCCAAGAGGTCTCGGATTAAGGACCATAAATTCATGGTCCCCTCAGGAACAGCCCAAGCCCCTCATGCAAAGATCTGATTCTTAATCTCCTGTCCCACTTGCCTCCAATGCTCCAAATCGACATTTCCCTCTTTGGGAAACCAGGGACATAAAGTAGAAACTGTCCCCAAAAAACTTTTAAGAGTCTTTCTAGAGACCTTGGACCCTTGTTCCCTCAATAGGGTTTGGAGGGCCTGCACAAAATATGAGTGGCCCGCTGATTGTATAAGCCCCATACTCTCGTCGTTCCAGACCTCCCAGATTCCCTTACCTCATACTTTCACTTCCGAAATGCTCTTGTCCTCTGGTCCCTGTTTGGGCGCCACTTGTTGCGACCAGCGCAACAACCGACGACAGGGTAGAGGGGAAAGGGAATGAACAAGAATGAGAGGGACACCAGGATGATTATCCACAAAGTGCCACAGTGCGTTTATTGCAAAAACTATGTATACCTCTCTACTTCAGCTACAAGCAGGTACTGCCAAGCCTCAACATTCTTGTTTACAGACTTTTCAGTACAGTTTCAGAACAGGACTTAGACAAGATATCTTTTGGCTAATGTTGTCCTTGCAATTCTGTAACAGTGCACACAGTGCTGCAGGAAAGCAACCAAACCATAAATCGTGTTCCTCTACCAGTCAAAACAAGAGGAGCCACGGTGTCTGTTTGTCTTAAGAGGACACCTGGCAGCCCTGGTTGAAAGAGCACTGAGAACCATTGCTCGATCAGGTTAACTCTTTCTAGGCACAGGGCTCTCAACATTGGAAGATAAAGAAAATGGGGAAGGAGCGCACCAATGGAGCGACCCATTGGAAAGTAATACTCCAATATGAGAATGCCCTGTGATTGGGAACCCACATTACCTTGGAGTCTGGTTAAAAGCACTCAAAAAGAGAAAAAAAGTTCTCAAGGGGAAATTGGTGGAATCGGGAGGTTAGGGGTATGGGCTTAAGCCTAAAGATCCAGGATGGCCTCTGTCAGCACTGTGCCAGAGAAAGTGCGGCAAAGCCTCTAGACCTTGGTCTCTGAGCCACTGGCACACTTGAGTGTGTCTGGGTAGTGGCATGCAAGAGACAGTCTGGTGTGGATGCCAGCCAGTGCTCTCTAGAACCACAGGCTTTTGCACTCTGCACACACCCTGTGGGACCAGTGTCTGAGTCACTCTCCACACCCTCCCCTAAGAGAGGTCTGTATTGACACTATCTCTGGTTGGGATCTCTCCAGAATGTCTGGACCTGCCCAGACAACCACAGCAAAGGCAACCACTGGAGGCCAGCTCTCTGGACTAATAATGCTTGTGCTTTTAGTAACACCAGGGTACAAGTAGGAGTTCCTGCAACCCCTGATACTGTGGCTGGGGCATGCTCTGCTGGTGGGAGGTGACAGAGGGGAATTTGTGTGCTCTGCAGCACACAGAGGGGAATAGACAGAGACTTCTTCTCTCTGAGACAGAGGTCTGAGTGCAGTTTGCTTTCCTATAAATCTCTGAAGAATCAACAAAAGCCACCAAGGTGAGGGAAACAACAAACAAACAAACAAACAACAACAACAAAAAAGCACAAAACCTCCAGAGAACAAAAGCCTGAAAAATGGGTTTCCTCAGAGCCCATCCCATTGATAGGGGGCAGGGGGACTGAACTCTAGCTAAAGACTGCCTGAAACACCATGTGGCAGGCCCCTACCCCAGAAAGCCAGCCAAAACCAAACCAAATAAAAACAACCAAACTAGCAAAAAGAACAAGAGGACAACCACCACATGATCCCTATAAAACTGTAAAACCCAATATCAAGGGAAAGGAAGATATTAAGCTCCTGGTATTGCCCTAAAACCTGTACACTTTTTAGATACAGATTTGATTTTCAATTCATTCCCACTATTCTCATTCTCTTTAATTTTTAAAAATAATATTAACCTATTTAACATCAAAATGAGAGGTTCAGTACAACAAATTCCATAATAACCTTATAAATTGAACTTTTTTGATACACCTGTGTTGTTGTTGTTTTTGCTTTTCTATTTTTTTCAATATTTATATAGAGATAAGCTTCAAGGTAATCATCTTTCCCTAATCAATACTAACCCTATATATAAACCAGTTTTAATCCCCCTTTATCTCGGGAAAGTTGAGTCCTTTAACAAAGATATCAAGATACATCCAGTAAGTATCAAAATAACCTTCCTCACCCACACTGAGAATTTATAACCACCCTGCCATCTTTTTATACTGTCACTGTTTCTGTGTATTTTTGTTGTTGTTGTTGTTGTTGTTCTGATAGTATATAAATCTTATACTTGGGGTTCGTTTTGGCTGGGTTCTTTTTTTTTTTTCCCTTGTCATTTACTTTTATTGGTCTTTTTGTTTCTTTGTTTTTGTTTGTATACTTTATAAATCTTACCTTTGGGGTCCATTCAGGCTGGATATTCTCTCTCTCTCTCTCTCTTTCCTGATTCTCTCTTTCTCACTCTTGTTTTTTTTTCTTTTTATTATTTTTGGTGGGGACTCCTGATTGCTCAACAGTGTTCTAGGGTACACATTGCCTGGATCACGGTTGACAGAGTCAGCTACACATCCTCTCAGTCATCTCTCACCAAAATGAGTAGGAGGAGGATTGCTTAACAGAGGAAAAATTCAGAGAATGTACCCTATCCACAGAGCTATTGGATATGGACATAAAAAGTATGTTGGAAAGGAAATTAAGGCTAACAATCATCCAGGCAATGGTGAGGTTGGAGAAAACCACTAATGACAAAATGGAATTGATTAGGGCAGAGGTGAAAGCCACCAAGGAAGATGCTAACAATGCTATCAATGAGTTCCAATCTAATCTAAATTCTCTAAGAGCTAGGGTAACTGAGGCAGAAGATAGATTAGTGATCTATAAGACAAACTGATAGAGAAAAAGGATCTAGATCAGGCCTGGAAGAAACAGATTAGAAGCCATGAAAACAGAATTAGGGAAATAAATGAGGCCATGAAATGATCCAACATCAGAATTGTTGGAATCCGAGCAGGAGGAGAATGAAAGAAGACTAGAGGATACAATTGAACAAATTGTCCATGAAAATTGTCCCAATCTGGTGAATGAAACCAGCAATTGTGTCCTAGGAGCAGAAAGGTCCCCCTCAAGATCATAGAATCTAGAAAGACCTCAGTACATCTGATTGTGAAAATGATGCATCATAATTTTAGACAGGAGCTCTTGAAAGCAGCTAGGGGGAAAACATTTATTACATACAGAGGAAAGACCATCAGAATAACATCAAACCTGTCCACAGAAACCTGGGGCTAACAGTATATTAAAAAGATTATCCACCATGACCTGGTGGGATTTATCCCTGGGTTGTAAGCGTGATTCTACATGCACAAATCAATCAGTGTGATAGAACAAATCAATAAGAGAAGATAGAAGATCCACATGGTCCTCTAAATTTATGCAGAAAAAGCATTTGACAAGATACAGCATCCATTACTGATTAAAATACTTCAAAGTATAAGGATAGAGGGAACATTTGTAAACTCTATAATATCTATGAAAAACCCACAGCAAATTTCATCCTCAATAGGAAAAAGCTCACAGCCTTCCCTTTGATATCAGGAACATGACAGGATGCCCACTCTCACGACTCTTGTTCAACATAGTATTAGAAGTCTTAACAACAGTAATCAGACAACAAAAATAAATGAAATTTATTCAAATTTACAATGAAGAAGTCAAACTTTCTTCCTTGGCAGGTGATATGATATTTTATATGGATAAACCAAAGACTCCACCCCAAAACTACTAGAACTCATATAGAAATTTTGTAATGTGGCAGAATACAAAATCAATGTACAGAAATCAGTTGCTTTCTTATACACTAACAATGAAAATACAGAAATGGAAATTAGAGAATTGATTCCATTTACTACAGCACAAAGAACCATAAGTTATCTGGGAATAAACCTAACCAAAGAGGTAAAGGATCTATATTCAAGGAACTATAGAACACTCATGAAATAAATTGGCAAAGACACAAAAAAATGGAAGACCATTCCATGCTCACAGATCAGAAGAATAAACATTGTTAAAATGTCTATACTGCCTGGAGCATTTTAAACTTTCAATGCCATTCTGATCAAATTCCACCGGCATTTTTCAAAGAGCTGGAACAAATAATCCTAAAATTTGCATGGAATCAGAAGAGACCCTGAATTGCTAAGGAAATGTTGAAAAAGAAAAACAAAACTGGGGGCATCACATTGCCTAATTTTAAGCTTTACTACAAAGCTGTGACTGCCAAGACAGCGTGGTACTGGCATAAGAATTGAAACATAGACCAGTGGAACAAAGAAGAGATCCCAGATATGGACCCTCAACTAATCTTTGACAAAGCAAGAAAAATATACAGTGGAAAAAAAAGAGTCTCTACCATCAGTGGTGCTAGGAAGATTGGACAGGTATGTTGAGAAGAACAAAACTTGACTATTCTCTTACACCATACACAAGGATAAACTTGAAATGGATAAAAATCCACAATGTGAGTCAGGAATCCATAAAAATCCTACAGGAGAACATAGGCAGTAACTTCCTGAACATCAGCCACAACAACTTTTTTTTTTTTTTTTAAAGATATGTCTCCAAAGGCAAAGGAAACAAAAGTGAAAATGAACTTTGGGACTTCATCAAGATCAAAGGCTTCCGCACAGCAAAGGAAACAATAAAAAAAAAAAAAAAAACAAAAAACAAAGAGGGAACCCAGGGAATTGGAGAAGATATCTGCAAATGACACTACAGGAAAAGGGCTGATATCTAAGATCTATAAAAAAAAATCCTCAAACTCAACACACAAACAACAGATAATCATGTCAAAAAAAAATGTGTAGAAGACATGAAGAGACAATTCTCCTTTGAAGACTTACAAATATCTAACAGACACATGAAAAAACGTTCATCATCACTAGCCATGAGGGATATTCTAATCAAAACCACATTGAGATACCACCCTACACCAGTTAGAATAACCAAAATTAATAAGACAGTAAATAACATATGTTGGAGAGGATGTGGAGAAAGGGGAACCCTCTTACACTGTTGGCTGGGATGGAAGTTGTTACACACACTTTGGAAAACAGTGTGGAGATTCCTTAAGGAATTAAAAACAGAGCTACCATATGACCCTGCAATTGCACTACTGGGTATTTACCCCAAAGATACAGATGCATTGAAAAGAAGGGCCACCTGTACCCCAATATTCATAGCAAAGGGCACGGTTGCCAAACTGGAAAGAATCAAGATGCACTTCAATGGACAAATGGATAAAGACAATGTGGTCCATATATAGTATGGAATAATATGCCTCTATCAGAATGGATGAATAACAACTTCTATATCAACATAGGCAGGGCTGGAAGAGATTATGCTGAGAAGTCAAACCGAGAGAATCAATTTTCATGTGGTTTCGCTTATACGTGGAGCATAAGGAATAACACAAAGGACATGGAAAGATGGAGAGAAGTGAGTTGGGGGAAATTGAAGGGGGAGAGGAAACCTGAGAGACTGTGGACTCTGAGAAACAAACTGAGGGTTTTGGAGAGGAGGGGTAGGGGTTTGGGTGAGCATGATGGTGGGTATTGTGGAGGGCATGTATTGCATGGAACATTGGGTGTGGTGCATTAACAATGAATTCTGGAATACTGAGAAGAAATTGAAAAAAAATAAATAAAATTTTTGAAAATATTTTTAAAAAGATATAAAGGGAAATGAAATTATGGGTGGTATTTTCTAAAGGGAAGATTATATTTATCAGTTATTTTTATGGAAACTCAATATATGTTTCATTAGTATCTGATTTTCTGGAAAAAAAAAGAGAAATAATGTTTTACTTCAAATTATGCCATTTTTTAACTTTATTACATGTGTGAGCTAAAGGTAAAACACAACCTCTGGATGCAGCATCAATTAAAAACATGACTGGGATTTAGAGGAAAAAGATTGCAGAGAAGTAGCTGGCTGAGATGACATCAGGCAGCAGGAGATCAGCTAGATAGCCTATCAAACCATTGCGAAAACCTACGAATCCAACAGGAGATCAAAGAGAAGAAGAACAAAAATTCTAGAAACAGAAAATCGACCACTTTCTAAAAGGTAGGACCAGGAGAGAAGTGAATCCAACATGATGGGAAAATAGACCCCGGGGGTAGGGGCCGGCTCCTGACAAGCGGCAGAACAATGGAGCACAAAATCAGGACTTTTAAAAGTCTGCTCCATGGAGGGACATCGCGCCAGAGGCTAAACTGGGGTGAAAACCTCACGAAGACAGTGTGGACTCAGGTCCCGCGGGGTCAGAAAAGGATCGGGGGTGTCTGAGTGTCACAGAGCTCACAGGTATTAGAGCAGGGAAGCCAGCTGCGGAGACAGAGCTGAGGAGTGAGCTCTCAACTCGGAGTTACCGTGAACCCTAATCTGTGACACAGGCTGGTGCTCTGTGCATGGGGTCCCCCAAGATCCAGGGAGACTCTGACCTGGGAGAGCTCAGGGATCTATGGGGTTCAGAGAATCCAGGTGGGACTCTGCCAGAGACAGAGATGCTTGGTCACAGGCTGGGTGACCTCAGAGCACAGCCAGAAGCCAGTGAGATGGGACTGATTATGCATGATTTCCTCCAAGCGCGGCTGGAGGCTGGGGAGACAGGAGTGATTAAGCGCTTTTCTCTGAAGGTGCACTGAAGACTGGGGCCCCTAGCTCTCGGCTCCTCCAAGCTGGAGATTGGGAGGCTGCCATTTTCATTCCTGTCCTCCAGAACTCTACAGAAAGTGTTAATGGAACAAAAGCTCCCAAAAGCGAACCTGAGAGGATTACTTAGCCCGGCCCCTGGTAAGGGTGGTACAATTCTGCCTGGGGCAGAGACACTTGAAAATCACTACAAAAGACCCCTCTCCCAGAAGATCAACAAGAAATCCAGCCAAGACCAAGTTCACTTAACAAGGAGAACAGTGGATTCTTATCTGGACAAAATGACAAGGCAGAAAAACTCAGCAAAAAAAAAAAAAAAAAAAAGGAGGCAATACTTAAGGCTAGGGACCTAATCAATACAGACATTGGTAATATGTGAGATCTGAAATTCAGGACGATTCTCAAGGTTCTAGCCAGACACGAAAAAGGCATGGAAGATATTAGAGAAACTCTGTTGGGAGAAATAAAAGCCCTTTCTGGAGAAATAAAAGAACTAAAATCTAATCAAGTTGAAATAAAAAAAGCTATTAATGAGGTGCAATAAAAAATGGAGGCTCTTACTGCTAGGATAAATGAGGCAGAAGAAAGAATTAGTGATATAGAGGACGAAATGACAGAGAATAAAGAAGGTGAGCAAAAGAGAGACAAACAGCTACTGGATCATGGAGAATTCGAGAAATAAGTGATACCATAAGAAGAAACAACATTAGAATAATTGGGACTCCAGAAGAAGAACAAAGAGAAAGAGGAGCAGAAGTTATATTGGAGAGAATTATTGTAGAGAATTTCCCTAATATAGCAAAGGGAACAAACATCAAAATCCAGGAGGTGCAGAGGATCCCCCTCAAAATCAATAGGAATAGGTCCACACTCATCTAGTGGTAAAATTTACAAGTTTTAGTGACAAAGAGAAAATCCTGAAAGCAGCACGGACAAGAAGTCTGTAACATACAATGGTAAAAATATAAGATTGGCAGCAGACTTATCCACAGAGACCTGGCAGGCCAGAAAGAACTGGCTTGATATATTTAGAGCACTAAACAAGAAAAACATGCAGCCTAGAATACTTTATCCAGCTAGGTTATCATTGAAAATAGAAGGAGAGATAAAAAGCTTCCAGGACAAACAAAAACTGAAAGAATTTGTACACACCAAACCAGCTCTACAGGAAATATTGAAAGGGGAACTCTAAGCAAAGAGAGACCCTAAAAATATTATCAGAAAGGAACAGAGACAATATACAGTAACAATCACCTTACAGGCAATACAATGACACTAAATTCATATCTCTCAATAGTTACCCTGAACGTAAATGGGCTAAATGCCCCAATCAAAAGACACAGGGCTTCAGAATGGATTAAAAAAAATCAATATGCTGCCTACAAGAAACTAATTTTAGATCCGAAGACACTTCGAGATTCAAAGTGAGGGGTGGAAAACAATTTACCTTGCTGATGGACATCAGAAGAAAGCTGGGGTGGCAATCCTTATATCAGATCAATTAGATTTTAAGCCAAAGACTATAATAAGAGATGAGGAAGGACACTATATCATACTCAAAGGGTCTGTCCAACAAGAAGATCTAACAATTTTAAATATCTATGCCCCTAACATGGGAGCAGCCAACTATATAAACCAATTAATAACAAAATCAAAGAAACACATTGACAGTAATACAAGAATAGTAGGAGACTTTAACACACCCCTCACTGAAATGGACAGATCATCCAAGCAAAAGATCAACAAGGAAATAAAGGTCTTAAATGACACATTGGAGGAGATCAAAAGCTTTTGCACAGCAAAGGAAACAGTCCACAAAATCAAAAGACAACTGACAGAATGGGAGAAGATATTTGCAAATGACATATCAGATAAAGGGCTAGTATCCAATATCTATAAAGAGCTTAGCAAACTCAACACCCAAAGAATAAATAATCCAATCAAGAAATGGGCAGAAGACATTAACAGACATTTCTGCAAAGAAGACATCCAGATGGCCAACAGACATATGAAAAAGTGCTCCACATCACTGGGCATCAGGGAAATACAAATCAAAACCACAATGAGATACCACCTCACATCAGTCAGAATGGCTAAAATGGACAAGTCAGGAAATGACAGATGCTGGCAAGGATGTGGAGAAAGGGGAACCCTCCTACCCTGTTGGTGGGAATGCAAGCTGGTGCAACCATTCTGGAAAACAGCATGGCGGTTCCTCAAAAAATTGAAAATAGAGCTACCTTATGACCCAGCAATTGCACTACTGGGTATTTACCCTAAAGATACAAACGTAGTGATCTGAAGGGACAGGTGTACCCGAATGTTTATAGCAGCAATGTCCACAATAGCCAAGTTATGGAAAGAAGCTAGATGTCCATCAACAGATGAATGGATAAAGAAGAAGTGGTCTATATATACAATGGAATACTATGTAGCCATCAAAAGAAATGAAACCTTACCATTTGCGACGATACATGGATGGAACTAGAGGGTATTATGCTTAACGAAATAAGTCAATTGGAGAAAGACAACTATCATATGATCTCCCTGATATGAGGAAGTAGAGAAGCAATGGGGGTGGGGGGCTAAGGTGGTAGGAAAAGAAAAAATGAAACCATATGGGATTGGGAGGGAGACAAACCAAAAGAGACTCTTAATGTCATAAAGCAAACAGGGGGGTGAGAGGGGAGGGGGGCTGGGAGAGGGTGGTGGGGTTACATTATATGTTTAAATAAAAAAAATAAATTTAATAAAAAAATGAGTGGGATTTAGAAGTGGAGTGTATGGATAATTTTACAAGTTTAAAACATGGTTTCCAAGTGTTGCCTTATCATTAATGACCTAATTCGACTTATGAAGTCAAGACTGAGGGGTCAAAGTGGAATAAAGATTTCCAGTGGGAGAGGAAACTGTCACCATGATTCTCCTAGCATTGTGGTTTTCTCTCCTTTCCCCCCTATTTTAATTTAAATTCAATTAATTAACGTATACTCTATTGTTAGTTTCAGGGGTACAGGTATGTGATTCATCAGTCTTTTTTTTTTTTTTTTTCTTTAAGCATTATTATTTAAACATATTGTTTAAACATATGACCCAGCAATTGCACTACTGGGTATTTACCCTTAAGATACAAACGTAATGATCTGAAGGGGCTCGTGTACCCGAATGTGATTCATCAGTCTTACATGAAACCCAATGCTCATTACAACACATACCATCCCCAATGTCCATCATCCAGTTACCCCATCAATCCAACCCCTTCCTCTCCAGCAAACCTGTTTGTTTCCTATGATTAAGTTTCTTAAGGTTTGTCTCCCTCTCTGGTTTTATCTTGTTTCACTTTTTCCTCTCTTCCCCTATGATCCTCTGCCTTGTTTCTTAAATTGACATGTCAGTAAGATCATATGATAATTACCTTTCTCTGATTGACTTATTTTGCTTAGCACAATATCCTCTAGTTCCATCTATGTTGTTTCCAATGGCAATATTTCAATTTTTGATGGCTATGTAATATTCCATTGTATATAAATGTCGTGTCTTCTTTATACATTCATCTGCTAATGGATATCTGGACTCTTTCTGTAGTTTGCTATTGTGGACATTGCTGCTTTAACCATTGGGGTGCATGTGACCCTTCTTTTCACTACATCTGTATCTTTGTGGTAAATAGCCAGTAGTGCAATTGCTGGGTCGTAGGGTAGCTCTATTTTCAACTTATTGAGGAATTTCCAGAATGACTCTACTAGCTTGAATTTCTACCAACAGTGTAGGACATTTCCCTTTTCTCTGTTGTGGGCTTATTACTGGCCTACCTGAGGCCTGGATGGTTGACATAGAACGAGGTGACTTGAATACTTTCTTTACCTATTTTAAGAGTATGGGATTTTCTTTTTCTTCTGGCCAGGACAGGGATAAAAAAACCTATAGTATTTACCATTATGAGACTATGTTATGTCAGTAGTATCAGGGCCTTCAATTTATTTCTTGTCTCTTAGAAAATATTTTGGTTGAATTTGCAGTCTATGTTTGTGGTTGTCCTTAGAGTTATTGATTGATGGATGTGCTTACCTGCACCCTGTAAGTGTCAATCTAGAGAGATATTAGAAGACAGTGATGATTACTGATTTTAAGTAGAATTTAATGTTGGTGTTCACTGAGAGTCTGGTTTTTGCAGAAATTTTATTATCTGCAACCCTCTGAATATTTAAACAGCACAGGGAATGAATTGGTTTTGTTTAGACTGAAGGTATTTAAGAATCCTTTCTGTAGGAGAAAAAAAAAAACTGTGGTGAAATGGAAGAAAGTGGAAAGTTTTCTATTATTGATAGAATACATGTACAAAGAACAAATAAGTCTGAGATAAAGAAAATTGAGATGATCCTGAAATGACATGTTGTTCATTGAAGAATGAATAGTAGCAATTGGCTCTCAAATTCAAAAACCTTGATAAGTGTTTACCCAAGGTTTATGAAATGTCTGCACAACACTTAGAGGTGGCTCTCTAACACATGGATTGCTTCAGAGGTTATCACAATAGAGCGAAAGACTCCTGCTCCAAAGGCAAAACTTAGTGAATGGAAGAACATAATTTCTCATCCATACCTGTTAATGACTGTTTAAATGCCTCCCTGGTAGTGACAGTCATTTGCACACAGTAGAGACTTGCAGTTAGGAACTCCAGTATATTTGCCTAAGATGTGGATTTTCTCTGAACCCAGGAAAGAATATAAAAATCAGGCAACTCTTCTCTCCCTCTCTCTGCAGAAATATAATAGGGGTCATGTGGATCTAAGGGGACAAACTATGCAGGGATCTGAATAAACAAGCATATTGTCCTGAGAGTCAGCAACACCATACTTGAGGGATATTCCCAGAGCAGGCAGCAACAAGGTGCAGAAAAACAAGCCTGTTTGCAGGCTGGGGAGATTCTTCCCACCTCTGTTGAGTTCCTTTTATGTTTCTGAATTGAGACTAAGATACATTTCTGGGATTCTTCTGAGATAGTACCTACTATAATCTCTGTTCTTTTTTTTTTTTTCCTTCAAAGTAATGGTGTTTGCACAGAAAGATGCAAATATATTTTTACCACAGCAAAGAATGTTGGGATGGGCTGACTAGATTAGTTTTGCATATTTAACTTTCTGGCATACTATTATAGCCTGTACATGGATTTAGCGACCTCTATCTATGTACACAGATAATTTAGACTGCTCAGGGAAAAAATAATACAATTTGTGTAAGAGTTTTTATTGCAGAGACTCACCTGCAACCAACACTTGGAATTGTGTTTTATTGTAGTATGTGGAACTTTCAAAGAAACACATATACTCCCCTCCATTTGAAGGCTGGATTGGATGGATCCTTATGGCAACATGCCCTTTGGTAATATTCTCCTTCAGGAATTCTGTTCTCCCTTGGTATTCTGGCCTCTGCCCCTCCATATAATTCCGGGAAGTACTGTAATGATACAGCAGGCTGAAAGGTTCATTCCTGTACTATCTCACTTCCATGTTCTGAGCTTCCATTGATGGGCTGAGCTGGCAGGACAACACAGCCTCTTCCCCAACCAAGGCAATGACAGGTGGTCTTGGTCCTATCACGTGGAATTGCCCTGGAAGTCATTTGGAAAACAATGGAACAGTCAATTAGACTGTTACAGTCATGATTATGACCATCTGATCAGTAAGCAAGTGGACCAAGCTAACTGATTTAGTGAACTGTAACCAATTAATGAACAGGTCTAAAATAAGGATACCCAAATGCACCATTTGTGTACGAGGTAGTAGAGAACATGATGTACAACACTCATATGGTCTTAACAAAATTTTAATTGAGTTTTTCCTTTGCCTAGGTTGGATTTCAAATTTTATAAATATAATTCTTTATGCCTTATGAATATCATGTGTGTAAAGGATATTATTCTTATTTAACAGGTAAGAATATCAAGCCAGTCAAAACAAGTAATAATAGAATCTGTGATCAATGATTAAGTGAATGATAAATTTCTCCTAAATACATAACTGCAAAGACATGAATTGATAATTCTAATAGCAACAAACAGTGATTTTCTTGCCTTAAACCATGTATTACCTAATATAATATAACATATAATGAAATGTAACAAACTAATAAAAATGAAGTTGTGTTAAGAAAAAATAGAACACTATAGTATTTCCCATTTTAGAAAATAATGTAAAACCCTGTGTAAATTTTATAGAGCATTACTACAGTTTATCTCTGAGAATAGGCATAATGAGTAACTACAGGGTAAATACAAATCTTTAAAAAGTTGAGTTTAGGGGTGCCTGGATGGCTCAGTGGGTTAAAGCCTCTGCCTTCGGCTCACGTCATGATCCCAGGGTCCTGGGATCGAGCCCCTCATTGGGCTCTCTGCTCAGCAGGGAGCCTGCTTCCTCCTCTCTCTCTGCCTGCCTCTCTGCCTACTTCTGCTGTCTGTTAAATAAATAAATAAAATATTAAAAAAATAAAAAAAAAATTGAGTTTAGCCTGGTTTAAATCTTTTAAAAGTCTACATAATATTTTGTTTCAATATTGAAATTCAAATATTTCTTTCTTAAGAATGTAGGGGTATAGCACTGAGAAAAAGCCCAAATAGCCAAGGAACTGTTGGAAAAGAAAAACAAAGCCAGAGGCGTCACATTGCCTGATTTCAAGTGATGTTACAAAGCTGTGATCACCTTCAGACAGCATGGTACTGGCACAAAGACAGGCACACAAATCAATGGAACAGAACTAGGATCCCAGATATGGACTCTCAACCCTATGGTCAACTAATCTTCAACCAAGCAGGAAAAAATACCCAATGGAAGCATAAACAGTATCTTCAATGAGTGCATGAAGAATGAACATTCACCATTCTCTTACAACATACACAAAGGTAAACTCAAAATGAATGGAAGACTTCAACATGAGACAGGAATCCATCAAAATCCTACAGCAGAACATAAGCAGTAAACTCTTCGACATTGGCCACATCAACTTCTTTCGAGATAAGTCTCCAAAAGCAAGGAAAACAAAAGTGGAAATTACCTTTTGGGACTTCATCAAGATAAAAGCTTCTGCACAGCAAACGATACTATCAACAAAACTAAGAGGCATCCCATGGAATTGGAGAAGATATTTTCAAAGGACACTACAGACAAAGGTAAATATCTAAAATCTGTAAAGAACTCCTCAAACGCCACACCCAAAAACCAGATAATCATGTCAAAAATGGGCAGAAGATATTAACAGATACTTCTCCAAAGAAGACATACAAATAGCTAACAGACACATGAAAAAATGTTCATCATCATTAGCCATCAGGGAAATTCCAATCAAAACCACATTGAGATACCAGCTTATACCAGTTAGAATGGCCAAAATTAATAGGACATGAAACATCAAGTGTTGGAGAGGATGTGGATAAAGGGGAACTCTCTTATACTGCTGGTGGGAGTGCAAGTTGGTGCAGCCACGTTGGAAAACAGTGTAGAGATTCCTCAAAAATTAAAAAAAAAATAGAGTTATCCTATGACTCAGTGATTGCACTCGGGTATTTACCCCAAAGATACATATGTAGTGAAAAGAAGGGCCATATGTAACCCAATGTTCATAGCAGCAATGTCCACATAGCCCAAACGAGATGCCCTTCAATAGACAAGTGGATACAAATGTTATGTTTTTAATATACACAATTAATATTACTCAGCTATAAGAAAAGATGAATACCCAACTTTTGAATCAACATAGATGGGATTGGAGGAGATCATGCTAAGTGAAAAAAGTCAAGCAGAGAAATTTAATTATCATATGGTTTCACTTATTTGTAGAATATTAGGAATAGCATGGAGGACATTAGGAGAATGAAGGGAAAAATGAGGGGGGAATCAAAGTAGCAGAAGAATAATGAGAGACTATGGACTCTGGGAAACAAACTTAGAGTTTTAGAGGGGAGAGGGATGCAGGGATGAATGACCCTAGTGATGGGTGTAAAGGAGGGCATGGACTGCATGGAGCACACTGGCTGTTATATGCAAACAATGAATCATGGAACACTACTTCAGAAAATAGTTATGTACTATATGGTGACTAACCTAAAATAATAAATAAAAGAAAAAAATAATGTAGATGTATGATTTTGAAATGGAAACCTCAAAAATTATAGCATTCCTTTCTCTCTGTCACTGTATGTTTAACCTAGACACACTTGGCTCCATGTTCTAAATTCTTGCTTGTCATACATGTAAGAAGATCTCTATTTTTCTTTTGAATAGAAGCAATAAATTAACACAAATTACTGGCCTAATTACTAGATGAATTCATAATTTTGTGTAGCAAAAATATTTCAAATTCTTCTAGTTAATGGAAAGTTTTTATTGTATATTTTGAGACACACAAGTAATGGTTTGAACCAGCTTGGATGGAAATTTGGATAAGATTTCTTTCTCTTACAATCTCACTGATTGTTACATGAACAATTTCATTAACAGGTGGCTTATAATGTGGTTTTGAGCTTATTCATAAAATAATTTCTTTCTTATTGATGAATAATTTATATAATATATCATATTAATTCTAGATGTACACCATAGTAATACATTAAAAAATATTCACCAGAATGTCTAGTTATCATCACCATACAATGTTGTTAAAATATGACTGTTTTTCACAAGTCATATGTTACATCACCACACTTATTTTATAACTGGAAGATGGATTCTCTTAATCCCCTTATTTCTCATCCATCCACCCATCCACTGACCTCTGGCAACTATCAGTTTATTCTCTATATCTATGATTCTGATTCTGGGTCATGTGTTCATATATTTTGTTTTATTTGTAGATTCCTCATATAAGTGATACTGTATGGCATTTGTCTTCCTTTCTCACTGATATCACTTGGCATAATACCATGAAGGTCTGTACCTGTCACAAATGGCAAGATTTTATTCTTTTTTATGGCCATGTATTCTCCTGGTGTGTGTTTGTGTGTAAGTTATTTCCTTATCTATCTATTCACAGATTACATTGCATCCATGACTTTGTAATTATAAAAATCATGCTTCAAATACTTTGGAATGCGTATGTTTTTTTCAAATTAGTATTTTTGCTTTTCAAATACTTATAACTAAACCACTCAGTCATATGGTGATTCTATATTTTAAGTCTTTTTGAAGAACATGCATACCATTATCCATAGAATTTGCACTAGTTTACACTCCTACCAGCAGTGTATAAGGATTTTATTTTTTCACATCCTCATCAACACTTGTTATTTTTTTTTTCTTTTTTAAATATTTTATTTATGTATTTGACAGAGAGAGATCACAAGTAGGCAGAGAGATAGGCAGAGAGAGAGGGGGAAGCAGGCTCCCCGCCGAGAAGAGAGCCCAATGTGGGCCTCGATCCCAGGACCCTGGGACCAGGACCCAAGCTGAAAGCAGAGGCTTTAACCCACTGAGCCACCCAGGTGCCCCTGTTATTGTATTTTTTTATACTAGCCATTCTGATTGGTGTGAGATGGTGTGTAATTGTAGTTTTGATTTATTTCCCTGACAGTAAGATATTTTTAGTGTATTTTCGTGTGCCTATTAGTCATTTGTATGTCTTTGGATAATGACTACTAGGTCCTCTGCACAATTTTGATTTATATCATTTTTTTCTACCTGTGTATTTCTATGAGTTTTATATACTAGGATGTGACCCCTTACTGGATATATAATTTGACAATATCTTCTCCAGTTCAGTATGTTGCCTCTTTGTTGTATTGATTGTTTCCTTTTCTGTGCAAAACTTTTTAAATTTAAGGTGGTCCCCTTTATTTTAGTTTTTGCTATCTTTGCCTGAGGAAACTGACAGAAACTTATCACACTTACGTGGCCAATTAATCTACAACAAAGGATGCAAACATACAGATTGGGAAAAGACAGTGTTTTCAATAAATGGTATTGGGCAGTTTCTGCAAAGGAATAAAACTGGACCATATTTTACACCATATAGAAAACAAAACAAAACAAAACAAACAAACAAACAAAAATCCCACCAAACTCAAAATAATTTAAAGACTAAAATGTAAGATGGGAAAGGGAGCCTGGGTGACTCAGTGGGTTAAAGCCTCTGCCTTCGGCTCAGGTCATGATCACCTTGGGATCCAGCCCCGTATGGGGCTCTCTGCTCAGCAGGGATCCTGCTCCCCTTTCTCTCTCTGCCTGCTCCTCTGTCTACTTGTGATCTCTGTCTGTCAAATAAATAGATAAAATCATTAAAAATAAAATGTAAGATGGGAAACTACAAAACTCCTGGAAAATATAAGTGATAAGAATTTTGATAATAGTCTTAGGGATAAGTGTGAATTAGTTTGTTAATATTCTGGCTTTCTATTTTATTAAATTATCTCTGCATCCATTCTTATATCAATCCTACACATTTTAAATTAATATAGCCTTTTTCATTTGATTTTTAATTTATTTTCAGTGTTTCATAATTCATTGTTTATTCACTACACCCAATGCTCCATGCAATACATTTCCTCCATCATACCCACAACCAGACTCACTCAATGCCCCCCAACCCTCTCCACTTCAAAGTCCTCAGTTTCTTTCTCAAAGTCCACATTTTCTCATGGTTTCTCTCCCCCTCAAATTTCCAAGTCACTTCTCTCCATCTCCCGATGTCCTTTGTGTTATTCCTTATGCTCCACAAATAATCGAAACTATATGATAATTAACAATCTCTGGTTGACTTATTTCACTTAGCATAATCTCTTCCATTCCAGTCCATGTTGATACAAAAGCTGGGTATTCACCCTTTCTGATGAAGGCATAGTACTCCACAATATATATGGACCATATCTTCTTTAAATGTAGCCTTCCAATATTGTTTGAAATCAAGAAGTATGAGAACTCAGCTCCTTTTTTTTTTCCTCTTTTTTAAAATTTTCTTTTTTGACCAATTGGGGTCTTCTGTGATTTCCTACCATATTTGGTATTATTTCTTCTATTTCTGTGAAAAATCCATTTGAATTTAACAGAGATTATAAAGACTCTGTAGATTACTTTGGGGTAGTATGGACGCTTTAGCAAAGATTTACAGTTTTCAGATAACACATTTTTTTACCTCCTTGATTAAATTTATTCCTGGGCATTTTATTCCTTTTGATGCAGTTGTAAATTGTATTTTTCCCTAAATTTCTCTTTCTTTCTTTTTTTTTTAAAGATTTTATTTATTTATTTGAGAGTGGGATCACAAGTAGGCAGAGAGGCAGGCAGAGGGAGAGAAGGAAGCAGGCTCCCTGCTGAGCAGAGAGCTCTATGTGGGGCTCGATCCCAGCACCCTGGGATCATGACCTGAGCCAAAGGCAGAGGCTTTAACCCACTAAGCCACCCAGGCGCCCCTAAATTTCTCTTTCTGATATGCCACTATTAGTGTGTAGAAATGCAACATATATCTATATATTGATTTTGTATCCTGCAACTTTACTGAAATAATTTATAAATTCTTATAATTTTTTGGTAGATTTTATGTTTTCTATATATAGTATCATGCCTTTTGCAAACTATGGCAATCTTACTTATTTTCCCGTTTGCATGCATTTTTCTTGCATACTTTCTGTGGTTAGGACATTCAATGCTATGTCAAATAAAAGTATGAAGAATGTCTTGTTTCTGATTTTAGAGGAAAAGTTTTCAGCTTTTCACCATTGAATAGGATGTTAGTCTTGGGTTTGTCATATACAACCTTATGTTGAGATATGTTCCTTCTATATGCAAATTTTGAGTTTTATCGTGAATGGATACTAAATTTGTTAAATGTTTTCTCTGCATCTATTGAGATGATCATATTATTTTTATTCTTCATTTTGTTAATATATTATATCTTATTGATTGATTTGCAGATCTTGAACCACCCTACCATTTCTGGAATAAATCTCAATTGATCGTGATGTATGATCCTTTTAATATACTGTTGAATTTAATTTGTTAATATTTTGTTGAGGATTCTTGCATGTATGTTTATCAGGGATATTGACCTGTAATGTTTCTGTTGTGTTTGTTTTGATTTGGTTTGGTTTAGATTTTTGGTTTTATTTTATTTATTTTATTATTATTATTATTTTTTTTTTTTGTAGTGTGTTTGTCTGGTTTAGGTATCATGGTTTTTCTGGCCTTGTGCAATGAGTTTAGAGCCACTCGTTCCTCTTCAGTTTTCTTGGAAATTTGAAAAGAATGGGTATTATCTTTTCTTTAAATTTTTGTAGAATTCACCTGTGAAGCCATCTGATCCTGAAGTTCTGTTTGTCAAATTGTATTCGCATTATGGACTGTAAAATGTCTGTTCAGATTTTCTAGTTTTTCATGACTTAGTTTTGGAAGACTCTATATGTTTTTTAGGAATCTATACATTTCTTCTAAGTTGATCTATTTGTCAGCTTATGATTTCTAGAGTCTCTTATGATCCTTTGTATTTCTGTGGTATCAGTTGTCATTTTTTTTCTTTTCTTTTTTTTGGGGGGCTCTCTTTTTTTTTTTTTCATTGATGAATGTGGCTAAAGGTTTTCTGGTTGTTTATCTTCTTGAAGCTCAGCATTTAGTTTCATTGATCATTAATAATTTGTTTTGGATCTATTTAATTTTGTCCACTCTGATCTTTCCTTCTGATTATTTCTCTCTACTAACTTTTGTCTGTGTTTGGGAAAAGTTTTCAATTAACAATAATCACACCTCGAATAAACTTCATTGGCTATGATACTGCCACTGCACACACCTTGGGCTGTGTTTGTCCTTCTTTTCCAGTTCCATTAGGTGTAAGATTATTTTGTTTGAGATTTTTCATGAGGTGTGCCTTTATTAATATACTTCCCTCTTAGGACAGCTTTTGATGCATTCAATGAATTTTAGAAATTATTTTTGTTTTCATATGTCACTCTTTATATACATATATTTTTCTTACATTTCCCTTCTTGATTTCTTTGTTAACCTTTTGCTTGTTTTATAATAGCATGTATTTTTAATCTAGTAATATTTGTGTTTGCTCTTTTTTGTATTTAATTCCTACTTTCATATTGTATTTGGAAGGGAGGCTTCATGTGATTTAAATATTTTTACATATCTTCAGCCTTTTTTTGAGTCTAATACATGATCTATCCTGGAGAATGTTCCATGTGCACTTGTGAAAATATGTATTCTGCTGATTTGGGATGGAATATTCTGAATATATCTGTGGGGTCATTTGGTCTAATATGACATTGAAGGCCAATATTTTCCTTATTGATTTTCTGTCTGCATGATAAATTCACTGATATACGTGGAGAACTAAGGTCCCCCACTATTATTGTTGAATTTCTGTCAGTTTTTGCATTCATGTATGTTAATTTGGCTCCATATAGATAGATAGATAGATGGATAGATGATAGATAGATAGATAGATAGATAGATAGATAGATAGATAGATATTGGGTGCATAAATAGTTACAATTATATATTCTTTTTATCCAATCATTTTATCACTATATAATTCCTTTCTTTGCTCTTGTTACAGCCTTTGTTGTAAAGTATATTTTGCCTGATATAAATATTTGCTACTCCTTATTTCTTTTAGCACTGAATATCTTTTTCCATCCTTCACTTTCAGTCTGTGTGTCTTTAGATCTAAATAAATTCTCTTATAGACAACTGATGGAGGAGTCATGGAGGCAGGATTGTGGATGAGTAGGAGAGACTATTTCAAATGGTCCCCTTAAGTGAGATAGATATCTACCAGAGCAGACTGAACACCCATGAAATCAGCCTGAGATATAAGATTATACACTTCTGGATCTTTGCAGAGGCAGAAGATCATCAGTAGAGATATACAGAGGAGTTGGGAGTGTGTGGACTGATATCAGAAGATAAACAAAAGGGGGGAGGGAACCATCAGAAGTGAGCCATTGGAAAGTAATACTCGAATTTGAAAATGCCCTGTACTTGGTGACCAGCATTAGCTTGGAGATCCATGGCTGTAAGATGGGAAAGGGATTAATAACAGCACTTAAACAGAACAAAAGGACTCAAGGGATAACTGCTGGTGCTGGGTAACTGCAAGGCATGGACCTAAACCCGTGATCTCAGGAGGGCCACAACAAGTTACCACCCATGCCTGAGAGAGCCTGGCATGGGCTTGAATCAGCGGTCCCTGAGTTGGCAGCCACCACAGACATCTTTGCTGCCTCCACCATCACATGGGCTGAGCATACTCAGCATGGGTGTGGGCTCCAGTCAGCAGTCCCAGGAACAGCAGCCACTGGCTCCAGGCTCACCTGGATGAGTATTGTTTGCATTTCTGGTGGTACTGGAATACAGAGACAACTGGGCATCTCAGGCAACCACTGAGATGGTGGCTAGGGGTGCACACTGCCTGTGGGAGGCTGTGGTGTTCAACATAATTTGCAGAGGGGCAGTCTGTGTGTTCTAGACCATTCAGAGGGGAGCAGACTGTGGCAGAGGTCGGGGTAAAGACAGTTTACTTTGTTGTGACCCTCAGAAAAGGCAAAAGGGCAAGAGAAACCACCAAAGATAAAAAAAATCTCCAGAGAACAAAGCCCTGAAAAACTGGTTTCCAATGGAGCCCAACTCCTTGATAAGGGGGCAGGGCAACTCAACCCAAGCATGATTGACTGAAAAACAATGCAGCAGGCCCTACCCCAGAAGACAAGCCAAAAAAAAAAAAAAGAAACAAACAAACAAACAAAAAACAAACAAATAAAAAACAAGAGGACAACAATTATAGGGTCCACATAAAACTGTAAAACCCCAACATTAGGAGAAAACAACATATTAAGATTCCAGTATTGCCTCACAGCCTGTATATTTCACAAATATGACTTTTCTCTCTCTCTCTCACATTCTTTTTTATTTTTAATTTGTTTTCATGATTCTTGTTCTTTTATTTTTATCCCTTTTAACATTTCAACTAGATCTTTAGTGCAACATATTCCATAGTAACTTTTTAACGTTAACTTTTCCAATACATATATTTTTGCTTATCCTTCTTATAGATATAGATATATAAATAGAGCAAAAGATAGATATAAGATTCAAGGTAGTCTTTTCTCACTATTAAATACTGCATATATATGTATGCATGTATATATATATATATATATATATATATATATATATATACCATATTTAATTTCTTTGTATCTCTCAGAAGTTGAGTCCTCTAACAAAGATAACAAGATACACCCAGAAAGAACTGAAATTCCCTTACTTGTCCACATGGAGTGATTGTAACCACCTTCATGTCTTATTTTTTATCAGTGTTTCTGTGTGTGTGTGTTTTTTTTTTTCTACTTTGTACTTTATAAATCTTATTTGTGGTGTTCATTGTAGCTGGTTTTTATTTTTCTTTCATTGGTATTTTTGTTTGTTCCTTTTTTATTTTGTGTAGTATAAGTCACAACCTTGGGGCTCATTTTGGCTGCTATTCTCTCTCTCTCTTTATTTTTGGTGGTGACTTCCAATTGCCCCAAAACTTTCCAGAGTGTATCTTGCCTGGATTGTGGTTGGTATTTTTTGATATACATCCCCTCAACTTCCTGTCACAAGAACATTTTGTGGAGGAGCTCCTGACAGAGGAAATATTCAGAGACTGTGATTTCTGCTATGGAACTATTGGATATGGAAATAAGAAAGATGTCAGAAATAGAATTCAGAGTAACAGTTATCCAGAAAATGGCTAGGTTGAAGAAAACCATTAGGGACAACACAGACTCTATAAGGAAAGAAGTCAGATCTGACATGACAGAACTTAAAAAAGTTCTCAATGAGAGAATGCAAGTTGGTGCAGTCACGTTGGAAAACAATGTGGAGATTCCTTAAGAAATTAAAAATAGAGCTTCCCTATGACCCTGAAATTGCACTAATGGGTATTTACCACAAAGATAGAGATGTAGTGAAAAGAAGGGCCATCTGCAACCCAATGTTCATAGCAGCAATGGCCACATTAGCCACACTGTGGAAAGAACTAAGATGCACTTCAGTGGACAAATGAACAAGGAATATATGGTCCATATATACTACGGGGTATTATGCCTCCATCAGGAAGGATGGATACTCAACTTTTGTATCCATATTGAAGTACTGGAAGGAATTATGCTAAGTGAAATAAGCCAAGCAGAGAGAGTAAATTATCATATGCTTTTGCTTATTTGTGGAGCATAAGGAAAAGCATAAAGGACATGGGGAGATGAAGAAGAGAAGGGAGTTTGGGTAAATTAGAGGGGGGAGATGAACCATGAGAGACCATGGACTCTGAGAAACAATCCGTCAGTTTTGGAGGAGAGGGAGGTGGGAGGGAGTTTGGGTGAGCCTGGTGGTGGGCATTATGGAGGGCAGGTATTGCATGGAACACTGGGTGTGGTACATAAACAATGAATTCTGGAACACTGAAAATAAATTTAAAAATAAATATTTTTAAATGCTCTCAATGAGATCCAATCTAATATAAATAATTTAACAGTAAGGGAAGGTGAGGCAGAAGATTGAATTAGTGATCTAGAAGACAGACTGATATGAAAGAAGGACCAGGAGAAGGTCTGCAACACACAGAATATAAGCCAGGAAAACAGAATTAGGGGGATAAATGATACCATGAAACATTCCACTGTCAGCATTACTGGGATCCATGAGGGGATGGAAGGAAAGAGAGGACTAGAAGATAGCGTTTAACAAATGCTAGCTAAGAATTTCCCTAATCTGGGTTATGGAGCAAGTGTTCATGTCCTAGATACAGGGTTGACACCACGCAAGGTAAACATAGGTGGAATGACCTCCAGACATGTAATTGTGAACTTTGAAAATCATAAATTCAGATAAAATGCCCTAAGAACAGCTAGGGAGAAGAGATTCCTTACCGCAGAGGAAGGAATGTCAGAATAACATCAGACATGTCCACAGAAATCTGGCAGCCAGAAAGGAGGACAATACATATTTGGGCACTAAATGAGAAAAACATGCAGCCAGGAATACTTTATTCATCAAGGCTGGCATTCAAAATGGGAGGAAAGATGAAAAGATTCAATGACAGACAAAGACTAAATGATTTTGCGACCACCAAGACATCACTGCAAAAAGGATTGGGGGAGGGGTCCTATGAAAGAAGACAAACTCCAGTAATGGCACAAAAACAGACAGATAGATCAATGGAACAGAATAGAGAGCCCAGAAAAAGACCCCCAACTCTATGGTCAACCAATCTTCAACAAAGCAGGAAAGAATATCCAATGGAAAAAAGACAGCCTCTTCAACAAATGGTGTTGGGAAAATTGGACAGCTGCATGCAGAAAAATGAAATTGGGCCATTTCCTTACACCACACATGAAAATAGACTCAAAATGGATGAAGGACCTCAACGTGAGAAAGGAATCCATCAAAATCCTTGAGGAGAACACAGGCAGCAACCTCTTCGACCTCAACCTCATCAACTTCGTAGGAACAACACCAAAGGCAAGGAAAGCAAGGGGAAAAAATGAACTATTGGGACTTCATCAAGATCAGAAGCTTTTGCACAACAAAGGAAACAGTCAACAAAACCAAAAGACAACTGACAGAATGGGAGAAGATATTTGCAAACGACTTATCAGATAAAGGGTTAGTATCTAAAATCTATAAAGAGCTTAGCAAACTCAACACCCAAAAAAACAAATAATCCAATCAAGAAATGGGCAGAGGACATGAACAGATATTTCTGCAAAGAAGACATCCAGATGGCCAACAGACACATGAACAAGTGCTCGACATCACTGGGCATCAGGGAAATACAAATCAAAACCACAAGGAGATACCACCTCACACCAGTCAGAATGGCTAAAATGAACAAGTCAGGAAACGACAGATGCTGGCGAGGATGTGGAGAAAGGGGAACCCTCCTACACTGTTGGTGGGAATGCAAGCTGGTGCAACCACTCTGGAAAACAGCATGGAGGTTCCTCAAAATATTGAAAATAGAGCTACCTTATGACCCAGTAATTGCACTACTGGGTATTTACCCTAGAGATACAAATATAGTGATCCGAAGGGGCACATGCACCCGGATGTTTATAGCAGCAATGTCCACAATAGCCAAGTTATGGAAAGAAGCTAGATGTCCATCCACAGATGAATGGATAAAGAAGAAGTGGTATATATATACAATATATATACAATGGAATACTATGCAGCCATCAGAAAAGATGAAGTCTTGCCATTTGTGATGACATGGATGGAACTAAATGGTTATGCTTAGCGAAATAAGTCAATCAGAGAAAGACAACTATCATATGATCTCCCTGATATGAGGAAGTGGAGATGCAATGTGGGTGGGGGTTAAGGGGGTAGAAAAAGAATAAATGAAACAAGATAGGATTGAGAGGGAGACAAACCAAAAGAGACTCTTAATGTCATAAAACAAACTGAGGGGGATGGGGGGAGGGGTGTTGGGAGAGGGTGGTGGGGTTACATTATATGTTTATATAAAATTTTTAAAAAATTAAAAAAAAAGACAAACCCCAAGAGTTATTAAAACAGAAAAAAAAAATACAGAGACAATCTGTGGAAACAAGGACTTCACAGGTAACATGATCACAATAAAACCTTATCCTTCAATAATAACTCTCAATGTGAATGGCCTAAATGCTCCCATAAAATGGCACAGGGTTACACACTGAATAAAAAGACAGGAACTGTCCATATACTGTCTACATGAGTTGCATTTTGAACCTAATGGTACATCCAGACTGAAAGTGAAGGTTAGGGGAACCATCTCCTATGCCAATGGGCCTCAAAGAAAGCTGGGTTATCAATTATCAGATAATATAAATTAGATTTTAAACTGAAGACTGTATTCAGAGATACAGAAGGACAATACATCATTCTAAAGGGTGTATACCCCAGGAAAAACTAGCAATTGTAAATATTTATGCCCCAATATGGGATCAGCCAACCATATAAGCCAAATTTTAATCAAATTAAAGAGACATATTTATAATAGTACATTAATTGTAGGGTATCATAATATGCTACTCTCAGCAATATACAGATAACCTAAGCAGAAAATCAACAAAGAAACAAGAGCTTTGAATGACACACTTGACTGGAATGACCATATATATATATATATATATATATATATATATATATATATATAATATTCCACTCTAAGACAACAGAACACTCATTCTTCTCAAGCACACATGGAAACTTTTTCCAGAAGAGATGACATATGGGGTCACAATTCAGGTCTCAACCTATACCAAAAGCCTGTGATTGTTCCTTGCATATTCTTGAACCAGAAGGATTTGGAAGTGGAACACAATCACAATAAAAACTTTTGAAGGAATTTAAACACTTGGAAGGTAAATAATGTTTGGGTCAGCCAATAAATAAAAGAAGCACTTAAACAATTCATAGAAACCAATGAGAATGAAGACACAAGTTTCCAAAACCTACCGGATACAGCAAAAGTGGTGGTAAGGAGGGAATACACAGCCATCCAAGCCTCCTTCAAAACAAACAAACAAACAAAAACCTGAAAAATCCTGAATACACCAACTCTGTTTAAACCTTAAGGAGCTGGAGAATCAACAAAATAGTAAGCCAACACCATGCACAGGAAGGGAAATAATGAATATTAGAATAGAGATCGATGAGTTACAAACCAGAGATACAGTAGAATATACATCAATGAAACTAGAAGCTAGTTCTTTGAAATAATTAACAAGATCAATAAACCATTGGCCAAACTACTCCCAAAGAAAACAGAAAGGACCCAAATTAATAAAATTATAAATTAAAGGACAGAAATCACGACTAACTCAAGGGGATAGAAACAATCATCAGAAATTATCACTACTGGGCATTTACACCAATGATACAGATGTAGTGAAAAGAAGGGCCATATGTACCTCAGTGTTCATAGCAGCAATTGCCACAATTGCAAAACTGTGGAAAGAGCCAGGATGTCTTTCAACAGACAAATGGATAAAGAAGATATGGTCTATATATACATTGGAGTATTATACCTCCAACAGAAAGGATGACTACCCAACTTTTGTGTCAACCTGGACAGGACTGGATGAGATTATGCTGAGTGAAATAAGTCAAGCAGAAGGAGTCAATGATCATATGGTTTCACTTACTTGTGGAGCATTAGGAATAACATGGAGGATATTCAGAGAAGGAAAGAAAAAGTGAATTGGGGAAAATCAGAGGGGGAGTCGAAGCATGAGAGACCATGGAATCTATGAAACAAACTGTGGGTTGTGGAGGGGAGGGGTTGGAGTGTTAAGTGAGCCTGGTGGTGAGTATTAAAAAGGACACATATTGCATGGATCATTGGGTGTGGTGAATAAACAATGAATCTTGGAACACTTGGAAAATAAAATTAAATTAAAAAAAGAAATTATTATCAAAGCTATATGCCAATAAGTTAAGCAACTTAGAAGAAATGGATGCATTCTTGGAAAGTAATAAACCTCCATGACTGAAAAAGGTAGAAATTTACAACCTGCATAGAACAGTATCTAGTAACGAGATTGAAGCAGTGAACAAAAACCTCCCAACAAACAGGAGTCTAGGACCTGACGGATTCCCTGGTGAATTCTACTAAACATTTAAAGAAAACAAAAATATCTATTCTCCTGAAGCTGATTCAAAAAATAGAGACAGAATGGAAACTTCTAGACTCCTTCTTAATAGAAATTAAGAGAAAATATATATTAAATTAAGATAAAATAGAAATTAAAGCCAGAATTACCATGATCCCCAAACCAGAAAAAGGCTCCATCAAGAAGGAGAACTTCAGACCAATATTCTGGATGACTAGGGATGCCAAGGTTCTCTACAAAATCCTTGCTAATAGGATGTAACAGTTTATAAAAAAGATTATCCATCATGACCAGGTAGGATTTAATCCTGGGATGCAAGATTGCTTCAACATTCACAAATCATGTGGTGCTTGGGTGGCTCAGTGGGTTAAAGCTTCTGCCTTCAGCTCAGGTCATGATCCCAGGGTCCTGGGATGGAGCCCTGCATGGGGCTCTCTGCTCAGTGGAAAGCCTGCCCCCCACCTCTGCCTGCCTCCTGCCTACTTGTGATCTCTGTCTGTCAAATAAATAAATAAAATCTTCAAAAAATTCACAAATCAATCAATGCCATAGAACAAATCAGTAAGACAAGAGAAAAAGAAACATAGAGTCCTCTCAACTGATGCAGAAAAAGCATTTGACAAAATGCATCATCCTTTCTTGATTAAAACTCTTCAGAGTAGAGTGATGCAGGGAACATTCCTCAAATTCATAAAACCCATCTATGAAAAACCCACAGCAAATATCATTTTCAATGAGGAAAAGGTGAGAGCCTTCCCATTGAGATCAGGAACATGAAAAGGATGCCCACTCTCATCAATATTGTTCAACATATTAATAGAATTCTTAGCATCAGCAATCTAACAACAAAAAAGAAATAAGCGTTTTCAAATTTGCAAAGAAGTCAAATTCTCTATCTTTGCAGATGACATGATACTATATGTCGAAAACCCAAAAATATCCACCCCCAAATTACTAGAACTCAGACAGTAATGCAGTGATGTGGCAGGATACAAAATCAGTGCACAGAAATTGGTTGTTTTCTTATACACTAATAATGAAATTTAGAAAGAGAAATTAGAGAATCGATTCCATTTATAATAGCACCAAAAACCATAAGAGACCTGGAATAAACCTAACCAAAGAGGGAAAGATCTATACTTGAGGAACTATAGAACAGTCATGAAGGAAAAATTCAGAAACTGGGCCCTCTCCACCAGAGCTATTGGATATGGACATAATATTATGTCAAAAAGGGAATTCAGGCTAATATTATCCAGGCAATAGCTAGGTTGGAGAAAGCCTTTGATGACAAAATGGAATTGATTAGGGCAGAAGTGAAAGCCACCAGGGATGATGTTAACAATGTTCTCGGGGTGCCTGGGTGGCTCAGTGGGTTAAAGCCTCTGTTTTCGGTTCAGGTCATGATCCCAGGGTCCTTGGGATCCAGCCCCACATCGGGCTCCCTGCTCATCGGGGAGCCTGCTTCCCCCCCCCCTCTGCCTGCCTCTCTGCCTACTTCGGTCTCTCTCTATAAAAAAAACAAAAAACAAAAAACACTGTTCTTAATGAGTTCCAATCTAATCTAAATTCTCTAACAGCTAGGGTAACTAAGGCAGAAAATAGAATTGGTGATCTGGAGGACAAACTGATAGAAAAAAAAAAAAAAAAGGATCATCAGGAAGCCTGAAACAAACAGAATAGAAGCCAAGAAAAGAGAATTAGGGAAATAAATGAAACCACGAAAGTAAGAATTGAGGGGGAGGAGAAGGAAAGAATACTAGAAGATATAGTTGAAAAAATTCTTCATGAACATTTTCCCAATCTGGCGAATGGAACCAGTGTTCCTGTCCTACAGGCAGAAAGCTCTCCCCCAAGATCATATAATCTAAAAAGACCTCAAGACACCTGATTGTGAAAATGATGAATCATAATTGTAGACAGGATCTCTTGAAAGCAGCTGGGGTGGGGGGAATCCCTTATGCCCATCAGAATAATGCCATATCTTTCCACAGAAACCTGGAAAGCCAGAAAGGGCTGGCAAGATGTATTTAGGGCACTAAACGAGAAGAACATACACCCAAGAATACTTTATCCAGCAAGACTGACATGCAAAATGGATGGAGAGATAAAGAGCTTCCAAGACTGGCAAGGTTTAAAAGAGTATGTGACCACCAAGATGACACTGCAGAAAATATTAATGGGAGATTCTATATAAGAGGAAAAATCCCAATAATATCATTGAACAGAAATATATGGAGACAATCTATAGAAACAAAGACCTCACAGGTGACATGATGTCAATAAAAACATATCTCTCAATCACTCTCAAAGTGAATGGGCTAGTTGTGACCATAAAATGACACAGGGTTTCAGATTGGATAAAATGACAGGAACCATCCATATGTTGTTTACAAGAGACCCATTTTGAACCTCAGGATACACCCAGACTGAAAGTGAAGGAACAGAGAAGTATATTTCATGCCATTGGGCCTCAGAAGAAAGCTGGAGTAGCGATTCTCATATCAGATAAATTAGATTTTAAACTGAAGACTTCAGTCTGGGATACAGAAGTACACTACATAATTCTTAAAGGGAATATCCACCAAGGAGATCTATCAATTGTAAATATTTATGCCCCTATTATGGGAGCAGCCAATTACATAAGACAACTGTTAATCAAGTTAAAGAGTCATATTGGTATGAATACATTAATAGTAAAAGATCTTAACATGCCACTCTCAGTAGTACACAGATCATCCAAGCAGAAAACCAATAAAGAAACAAGAGCATTAAATGACACATTGGACCACATGGAGCTCATAGATATATACAAAATATTCCACCCTAAAGCAACAGAAAACTAATTCTCCTCAAGTCGACGTGGAACCTACTCCAGAATACACCACATACTGCATCACAAATCAGGGCTCAACCAATACCAAAAGATTGAGATTATTCCCTGCATATTCTCAGATCACAATGCTTTGAAACTGGAGCTCAACCACAAGGAAAAGTTTGGAAGGAACCCAAACACCTGGAAGCTAAAGACCACCTTGCTTAAGAATGCTTGGATCAACCAGGAAATCAAAGAAAAACTTAAACAATTCATGAAAACCAGTGATAATAAGACACTTTGGTCCAAAACCTATGAGATACAGCAAAGGTTGTCCTAAGGGGGAAATACATAGCCATCCAAGTCTCCCTCCAAAAAAAAAAAAAAAAAAAAAAAAAAAAAAAAAAAAACCGGAATGGACCAGCTGTCTTTACACCTTAAGGAATTGGAGACTCAATAACAAATTTAGCTAACTCTGCACACAAGAAGAGAAATAATCAAGAGTAGAGCAGATATCAATGAGATAGCAACTAGAAATATAGTAGGACATATGAAGGAAAGTAGAAGATGGTTATTGGGAAGAATCAATAAGATCAATAAACTATTGGCCAACCTAATCCAAAAGAAAAGAGAGAAGGCCCAAATTAATAAAATTATGAATGAAAAGGGAGAGATTCTAACTAACACCAAGGAAATAGAAACAATCATCAGAAATTATTATCAACAGTTATATGCCAATAAGTTAAGAAACCTAGAGAAAATGGATCCATTCCTGGGAAACTATAAGCTTCCAAAACTAAACCAGGAAGAAATTGACATCCTGAATAGACCGATATCTAGTAACGAGTTGAACCAACCATCAAAAACCTCCCAAAGAACAATAGGCAAGGATCTGATGGATTCCCTGGGGAATCCTACTAAACATTCAAAGAAGAAATAACACCTATTCTCCTAACACTATTTCAAAAAATTGAAGCAGAAGGCAAATTTCCAGGCTCTTTTAATGAAGCCAGCATTACCCTGATCCCCAAACTAGGCAAATAACTCACCACAAAGGAACATTTCAGACCAATATTCCTGATGAATATGGATGTTAAGTTCCTCCACAAGATCCTAGCAAATAGGATCCAACAGCATGTTAAAAAGATTATCCAATGTGATCAGGCGGGATTCATCCCTGGGTTGCAAGGATCATTCAACATTTGCAAATCAATCAGTGTGATAGAACAAATCAATCATAGAAGAGAGAAGAACCACATCGTCCTCTCAATTGATGCAGAAAACAAAACAAAACAAAGCAAAACAAAACAAAAAAAAACATTTGACAAAAGCCAGCATCCGTTCCTGATTAAAACACTTCAAAGTTATAGGGATAGAGGGAACATTCCTCACCTCTTAATGTCTATCTATGAAAATCCCCCAGAAAATATCCTCAATGAGAAAAAGTTGGCAGCCTTCCCATTGCACTCAGGAACATGAAGAGGATGCCCACACTCAACACTCTTTTTTTTTTTTTAAGATTTTATTTATTTATTTGTTAGAGAGAGAGCGAGCACAGGCAGACAGAGAGGCAGGCAGAGGCAGAGGGAGAAGCAGGCTCCCCGCCAAGCAAGGAGCCCGATGTGGGATTCGATCCCAGGACACTGGGATCATGACCTGAGCGGAATGCAGCCACTTAACCAACTGAGCCACCCAGGCATCCCCACACTCAACACTCTTGTTCAACATAGTATTAGAAGTCCTAGCAACAGCAATCAGAAAACAAAGAGAGATAAAATGTATTCAAATCTGCAATGAATAGGTCATACTCTCTTCACAGATGACATGATATTTTATATGGAAAAACAAAAGTCTCCACCTCCAAACTACTAGAACTCATACAACAATTCAGTAATGTGCAGAATACACAGTCAATGTACAGAAATCAGTTGCTTTCTTATACACTAACAATTAAAACATAGAAAGGGAAATTAGAGAATTGATTCCATTTACTATAGCACCAAGAACAATAAGATACCTGGGAATAAACCTACCACAGATGTAAAGGATCTGTACTCGAGGAACTACAGAACACTCATGAAATAAATCAAAAAGACACAAAGAGATAGAAGACCTTTCCATGCTCATGGGTTGGAAAAATTAACATCGTTAAAATGTCTATACTGCCTGGAGAAATCTACACTTTCAATGCCATTCCGATCCAAATTCCACCAGCATTTTTCAAAGAGCTGGAACAAACAATCCTAAAATTTGTATGGAATCATAAGAGACCCTGAAATGCTAAGGAAATGTTGAAAAAGAAAAACAAAACTGGGGACATCTCGTTGTCTAATTTCAAGCTTTACTACAAAGCTGTGATCACCAGGACAGCATTGTACTGGCATGAAAAACAGACACATAGACCAGTGGAACAGAGTAGACATCCCAGATATGGACCTTCAACTCTATGGTCAAATAATCTTTGACAAAGCAGGAAAAAATATACAGTGGAAAAAAGAGAGTCTCTTCAATAATGATCCTGGGAAAGTTGGACAGCTATATGAAACCTGACCATTCTCTTACACCATTCACAAAGATAAACTCGAAATGGACAAAAGACCTCAATGTGAGGCAGGAATCCATCAGAATCATAGAGGAATGCATAGGCAGTAACCTCTTCGATATCTGCCAAAACAACTTCTTTCATGATATGTCTCCAAAGGAAAGGATACAAAAGTGAAAATGAACTTTTGGGAGTTCATCAAGGTAAAAAGCTTCTGCACAGCAGAGGAAACAGTCAACAAAAGAAAGAGGAAACCCACAGAATTGGATAAGATATTCACAAATGACAGTACAAACAAAAGGCTGATATCCAGGATCTATAAGAACCTCTCAAACTCAACATACACAAAACAGATAATCATGTCAAAAAATGGGCAGAAGACAAGAACATAAATCTCTCCAATGAGGACATATAAATGACTATCAGACACATAAAACATTTCCATCATTACTAGCCATCAGGGAGATTCAAACAAAACCACATTGAGATACCACCTTACACCAATTAGAATGGCCAAATGAACACAACAGTAAACAACATGTGTTGGAAAGGATGTGGGGAAAGGGGAACCCTCTTACACTGTTGGTGGGAATGCAAGTTGGTATGACCACTTTGGAAAACAGTGTGGAGATTCCTTAAGAAATTAAAAATAGAGCTTCCCTATGGCCCTATAACTGCACTGCTGGGTATTTACCCCAAAGATACAGATGTTGTGAAAAGAAGGGCCATCTCTACCCCAGTGTTCATAGCAGTAATGGCCATGGTCACCAAACTGTGGAAAGAACCAAGATTCCCTTCAATGGAAACATGGATAAGGAAGATGTGATCCATATATACTATGGAGTATTATGCCTCCATCAGAAAGGATGAATACCCAACTTTTGTATCAACATGGACAGGAATGGAAGAGATTATGCTGAGTGAAATAAGTCAAGCAGACAGAGTCAATTATTTTATTATTTCACTTTTTTGTGGAGCAATAGGAATAACACAGAGGACATGGGGAGATGGAGAGGTGAAGGGAGTTGGGGGAAATTGGAGGGGGAGACAAACCATGAGTGACTGCAGACTCTGAAAAACAATCTGAGGGTTTTGAAGGTGTGGGGTTTGGGAGGTTGGGTGAGCTTGGTGCTGGGTATTATGGAGGCCACATATTGCATGGAGTACAGTGTGTGATACATAGACAATGAATTCTGGTACACTGCAAAGAAATTTTTAAAAATCTAATGATGTATTGTATGGTGACTAACATACAATGAAAATATTTTTTTAATCTTAAAGAAAAACAATAGATGGGTCTTTTTTTTATCCATATAGACATCCTGTATCATTTGATTTGTGCCTTTAATAAATTTATATTTAAAGTTAATGTTTTACGTAGGTGTTTATTGACATTTCTGGGGTTTTCTGTAGTTATCTGCTCTTTCTTCTTCTCTTGCTCTATGCCCTTGCGACCTGATCACTCTACTTTCTTTAGTGTTATGTTTGGATTCCTTTGTTTTTGATATTTATGGATCTATTAAAGACTCTAGGTTTGTGGTTACCATGAGATAGGTTCATGTATAATGATCTATGTGTTTATCAAAGTTGGTGGTCAGTTGGGTTTATATTCCTTCTAAAAACACTATATTTTTTATTCCTCTCCATGTTGTATGTTTGTCATCTTATTTTTTTATCTGTTTACTTTTTTCTCTCAATCATCTATTCTAGATATAGTTGGCTTTACAACTTCATTTTTAAGATTTTATTTATTTATTTGGCAGAGAGAGAGACACACAACTAGAGAAGGAACAAGTAGGAGGAGTGGGAGAGAGAGGATCAGGCTTCCCGCTGCTGAGCAGGGTGATCATGGCCTGTTATCATTACATGAGCCAAATCAGCAGTGACCAAACCAAACCACCCAGGCACCCTGACTTTGCAACTTTTAACTTTTAACATTATTACTAAATTTATAAGTAATCTATCACTACATTTCTATATGATTGTCTTTACCACTGAAATGTTTGTCCTATATCATTTCATTTATAGTTATGGGCTTTATCTGTTTAAAGAAATATTTTTAAATATTTCTTATAGCACTAGTTTGGTGGTGATGAACTCCATTAGATTATGCTTGTCTGGAAATGTATCTCTCAAATACTAAATGGCAATTTTGCTAGGTAAAGTATACTTGGCTTTTTTTTTTCCCCCTTTTAGTTTTTGGGTATATCATGCCACTCTTTTCTGACTGCAAAATCTGCTGAGAAGTCAGCTGAGAGTTTTATGATGCTTCCTTTATGTAACTAATTGCTGTTCACTTAGTGCTTTTAGGATTCTCTCCTTGTCTTTAATTTTTGACATTTTAATTGTAATGTGTTTTGGTGTGGGTATCTTTGGCTTTAGCTTGCTTGAGACATGAAGTGCAACATGCTATCAGAGCAAACAGATAGAAAAAAAGCAAAAGGCTTTTTGAAAAGGATGAGTTGCCCCACAAAGAACACTATGAGCTATAGATATCAGAAATTATTGTGGGAACTAAATCCACACTAATGATAGCCCCATCTTTGGGTTGATGGTCACCTCATCACTGTTGAGCCAGGAAATATTTCTTCATGTTTCCTTAAGGACACTGTCATATTTCCATATCCGAGACTCCACTGGATATAAATTCTCTAATAAGCCATTCTTACATTTCTCTAAGCCCCACCGAGATTCCTGCATTTGTCTCTCCACATAATCTATCCTTCCTATTAGTGTTGCAGAAAAAATGGAAGACTGGACAGTTTGATAGTTGAAATAACAGGGAAGCAATGTAAATCTGATACGAAATAAGTAGGATGAGCATACAGCACATCTTTTCTGCCACAAGCTGGAATATAGTTAATAGGTGAATCTTCATGAGACTTAAGATGAATCATGGGCATTAGAATACCTCAGACAATAACCAGCCATGAATCTCCTTCTTTTCTCAAGCAATATTAATAATAGGCAGGAGATTACTAATTAAATGGTACATAAGGTCCAGAGTTAAGTGGCATATATAATTGTCAATATATGTCTGGGATGTCAAGAGATTGGGAGACTTACAGATAGATTTGGGCCATTGGCACATCTGCCATCTGAAGCTGGATTTTCTGACTCTGTCATGATGAAATTGTATGTGGTGTGAGTTAGGAAACAGTTTGAGTCCACAAAATGATCCATTGAATAATTAATTGATGGAGAAAAGCTGAGTTTGTTAGTTAATAATAAGGGGAAATAACATCCCACAGAATATTCACAGTGTCTAAGAAACGGAGGTCAAGAGTGGTACAGCCTCAATGCACTCTCCCATGTGTTGGGTGGGTTAGGTTTATTATCACTCTCGGAGGGAGATTTGGGAATTTCCTTGTAGTAGTATTGCAGTAAAGAGAATTACCTGGCCCTGGCAGTCTGCCCTTATTACTTGTAATTTCTCCCTCACAATTCCAGGCAAATTAAATTCTGCTGAAGATATGGAACTATCTGGCAATCTTCCATGTAGACATGGTAAAATACATCTACCAGATTATCCAACAGTTCATCAGAATTAACAGACAAATAGCTGAATTGTGATTAGGTCAGTAGAAAAATACCATTAATGGTAATGGGCTTGTTCTATAGGTTAAAAACTCATAGGGAGCTTAAGACTTTAATCAAGAAATTGATAAATTTTTTTTGAATAAAATAATTAACAGTTATCAAAAGAAGATATATTCACTGGAATTAAGTGTGATTATTTTATGTGATTTTTTCAAAAAAAAAAAAACTGGAGGGCATGATATCCTTTATTAATTCAGGCAACTATACACATATTATCGTATATAATCATCAGCTTCATCAAAAGTTTTCATGTTATAAAAAGTCTTCAGTGGGTATCTCCATTATTTTACTAATATAGTCAAAGAAAATTGCAAAACTACATATTAAGAGCAATGAAATAATTGGCTGATAAATCAGGAATTTAGAAAACTAGGATGTAGAACTTTTTCTCAACTAATCAAACTATTCCATCAACAGTTGAATGATGTTCTTACATCAATTGATGTTGAATTGTTCTTGAATAACAACTCATTGATGTTGAATGAGTTCTTACAATTAGGTCTCTGACTTATTCGATTTTTACATGATGGCACTCCCTCTTTCCTACCAACTCAGGAGATGATATTTAAAAACTGCATAGAAATATAACACACAGATATTCAAGAATGGCCAGATGCACCATTATTTGTCAAGAAGGACAAGCCTAATTTTTATGATAATCTGAATTTTTCTTTTGAAAAAAAATGCCTATGGTACTATATATGTATAGCTTAGGAAATTTCAGATTTCAGGAAATTCATGTAGAACAAGGAAATTATATATAATTAATTAATATAATTAATTATTATAATAATATAATATAACAATATAATAATTAATTATATAATTATTGTATATAATTGTATATGTAATTATATATAATTATATGTATGCACATATATAGTATTTATTATATAGTATATATATTTATTTTATTTATTTATTATATAGTATATATATTTATTTTAATTTGTAATGAGCCCCTTTTGCCACCCCTTAAACATGTTTTGAGGGTGACTCAAGATGAAGCCCCAGGATAACTTCAGTATGAGAGCTAATCTCTAGAGGAATGGACAATGTGATTAGAAGGTTACAAGATTATAACTATGTGCCCCAACCTGTAGTCTCTGGGGAGAGTGGAGCCGATGATTTTCAGTCATCAGTGGTAAATAATTTTTCAAAAAGTGTCAATAATTCTGAAACAAGGAGGCTAAGACTTTCTATTATGGTGACCATACTGATGTGTTATGAAGGTGGTGCAAGCTGTTTGCCCTCATACTGAAAATATTTCAAGCTTTAGAAGTATGATGCATAATATGGTAAAATCACTGTCCCTTCTCTAGAAAGGACAGCACATCTACCCTATCCATTAACACTAGATCTAGAAGCTTACAGTGGTATTATTATTTGTTACCATCTATACTGACTCCTCAAAATGGAAAGAAGAAGCCCCAATCTTTGTAGCATTCATTCCACTCACTAGCAGCTGTTGTAGCCTAGGAAGCAATAGTGAAGTGAAAGGAGTTCGATATCCCTTCTCAGGTAGAACAAAAGTATCAGAATGCTCAAGAAGTGTGCCTGTCACCTCTTTAAACCACAGGAAACATCAGCAGCAATCTTTATGTGATACCATTTTGAAGCTGAGGAGGACTTTAGTAATGGATTCCTAGGTTGGTAGTGTACTTTCTTTATTTTGTAGGGATTGACTATGGGATTAACTTTCTCAGTCCCAAAGGATTCCCTTTTGGGCTGTCTGCTAACACACTGGAGTCAATTTGCACAGTAGGATCTAAGGAAGTATTTCATCTTCTTCTGTAATAATGCCTGGGTTCAGTGTTCTCTAGAGAGTGATGAAAAATGGGCCATTATTGGCCTTTAAATGGAAATTCAGTTTATAAATTAGACCATTATTGTAGGTCATGGAAAAATGAATGAAAATCCCATATGGTCAGGCAGTTTTGGTCAAATACTAAAACATCGATCTGTCCATTCTTCTTTAGGCAGCCTAAGGACACTCCATCCTTACCATCTAACCCTCAATTAACCATCAAATCAGCTACATCAACCTTTCTACTGTTAATCCACCAAGTCATCTGTGATCTGTCATGTTTCTTTTGTGTCTCTACATTGTCTCTCTTCTAAACTGGGTGCTGCCAAGATCCTATATGTTCCTCCCTCTATTTTCCTAAGTCACTCATCTCCTCTTTTTTGCTTCTTCTTTTGTGTGTCAAATATGGAATCCATCTTAACAGAACTGGATGAAGGTTGCCTGAATCTTGTATATAGAATTTTCTCTCTCATTCACTTCCAGTGTTATGGCTATTATATTTTGAGTCAATTATCTGGTTAATCTACCTTAGGACAGGGACTTTGAGGAATATTACCAAGCAGTTGCTGAAACTCCTTTTGTTTCAGGGAGGTTCCTTGTCTTCTCTATCCTAAAGTAGCTTGCCTATTTTACTTTTTGTTGGTGCATAGAAAATGTGTGTCTGTTCCTCTGACTGAGCTGACCAGCTTTCAGACTGGGAGTCTTCTTTCTTTGTCCTCTGGACTTTTATGCCCTTCCAGCCTTGCTGTTGGCACTTCACCTCTTTTGCCTCGACCTTCCTTATTCTGTTTCTACACCATACTGTGGTGCAACTTGCATAACTGGCTCACATACCATCCTCCATGCCTCCAGTTCCATTGGCTGCTGCTCTTCCTAATCTTGTAATGAAGGAGCAAAGACCACCCCAAATTATTGGGCCACCACCTTATGGGGCTCAAATGGAGCACATCCCTAATCAACATGCAGTATCCCAAGGTTTCCTTTAGACATAAACTGGCCACTCCATTTCCCACAGGTTCCCAGATAAAGTTGATAATGGAGAACAAATTGTTTGACCTTTAAGTGGACCAGGTGCAACATATTTGTATGTAAACTAATTTGTTAGTTTAATTAAGGTAGACATGTCTTTAGAGTTATCAGCATTAAATATAAGATTTTTGTTCTATGAATTTTTACTGAAGGTCAGATAAGCTCATGGGAATTTCTGTTGTGTTTTGTCATCAAAAAGATGACTTAAAAGGATGGCTACTTTTGCCTCTCTCAAACTTTTCATGGATAATAGATAATAATAATAAAATATACATATGTTAAATAAACTAAAATATTTATATACAAAACTTTAATACCTTTCAAACTTTTGCTATCCTAAACCTTTGAACGTTCTGTAAGTTAATGATAAGTTGTATTGTATTCATTGAATAATAAAGTCTATTCCAAATAAGAAAAAAAAAAAAAACATTGATAACTGAAGATAGTTTTGTGCTTTTTGGATTCTAAGTGTGTGGAAATTAAAAATACTCGCATTTGCCTGTAAAGAGTTGTTATGATTTTTTTGAAAGACTATACTAGGGAAAAACATAAGTTGTTAGAATTATAAAATATATTGATGAATTTTAGATCTAGAGAATTCTGTTATAAGTGACAGTTCAGAATTGATTACTGAAATTTTACTAGAGATTAAAGTTTCTAAAAGTTTAAATTCTTCTAAATGTGATTAAGACTGATGAAAATAAGCAAAGCCTTTATATATTCAAGAAACTATTTTAATAAGAAATATATAAGGAATGGGAATACATATTGTTGACAGGGAAAAGTAATTTTGTCTTACAATGAGACTGGTTGTTTGATAAGAAAAGGCTTAGGATAAATTCTGAATGAGAATAAAGCTGTAAGAAGTTTATGAAAGGGAAATCTACAAAATATTTTAATATGTGATCAGGGGTATGGTTGAAATGAATGGATTTTAAAGTACATTGGTATAAGATGAAAATTCTGTTTTACTCTTTGTAAAAAAAAAACAGTTTCTTTTCTTTTCTTTTTTGTATTCTTTTATTAAGAAAATGCAAAAACAAAGTTTTTCTTTCTTTTTTTTTTCTTCTGCCTGGAAAACCAGGTGCTTTTGATTGCTTGGTTGCTTTATTTGTATGTATGTGTGTTTGTTTGTTTGTTGATATTTTGTTTGTTTGTTGTTGTTGTTGCTTTTTATTTTGTTTTGTTTCCTGTATTTAGTTAAAAACCCACAACTTATATTTTTCTTAACATCAGGTCTTCATTACTTAAGAAAATTAAAGCTTCTCAGAGCCCCTCAGCGATCAGTTGTAGAGCATTCAAGTATTGATCTCAGGGTTTTAAGTCCAAGCTCCACATTGGCTGTGGAGCCTAAATTAATTAATTAATTAAATCAATGTTGAAGGAGCTATGTATTGCAGACAAATAAACAATTTTCTGTAGAATCCCTTATTGTCACTTCGGTTAAACATAAATATTAGATTTATAATGATCTAATATATTTTAGGCATCTTTTTAAACTTTCTAGGAGTTTTTGAAAAGATTTTATTTATATATTTCACAGAGATAAAGAAGGACAGAGAGAGAGCACAAGCAGGGGGAGCAACAGGCAAAGAGAGGAAGAAGCAGGCTCCCTGCTGAGCAGGGAGTCTGATGTAGGCTCAGTAGAGGACTAGATTCCAGGACCTCCAGACCCCAGGACCCCAGGACCATGACCAGAGCTGAAAGAAGATGCTTAACTAACTGAACCATCCAGGTGCCCCAAACTTTCTGAGATTTTTAAACAAACACTAAAAGATTTAAATGGTAAACAAAGTTCTTTTTACTCATCATGCTTATTTGGCATGTGAAGATCCTTTAGTAGCATTCTCATACCAATAATGCTAAGCCTTAAGCTGTATTGTACAGGTAAATGCTGTAACTATTCTAGAAAACATATGAAATTCATGAAGTTAGAATATATTCTGGTAAAAAGATCATTAACTGCATTATAGAAATGTCGTGTGTCACAGAAATGACCATATTTCCTCTGCAACTGAATTATAATAAATTCTCATATCAGATCTTTAACCAAATCTATTTCTGGATTTTTTTTTAATTTACTGTTATTGTTCTGATGTTTTTACAAAATTGGTTCTGCCTTCAAGGCAATTAATGGAAGGTATTTTTGACAAATACATGTTTTTGATATATTTGAAATAATAAAACATACCTGGGTAAGAATTTCCATAACTAATAGAAAAGGTACATTTAAAATAAAACCAAAAATATAGAAATAAACTAATGAAGGAAAATGAGACAATGTTCCATTGTGAACAAATTGAAGCATTTATCTTTTCTCGCTATCTGAACACTGTAGAATTCAGAAACTCTCAGTGAGTATTCTTTCTTCCTAGGCAATTATATCATTTGCATATGTTCCATGAGAATGTGTTCTCTTAGCAACAGGACACCGCTGGAAACTGGTTATATTACAAAGGCTTCGGCTGGAATGTCATGTGTGAAAGAGGCCTGCATAGACTTCTAATGAATCAGACACCTTTAAGGAATTAAGGTTGAGGTTTTGAAGCCAATAAAATCCCTTGTAAATTTGGCCTGGTATCTTGTTATAGAGTTACCAGTTGTCTGACCAGGTGTGTAAAGAATGGCACTTCCTGGAAGAGACAGGAAGTATTGGAGAACCTCTAGAAGAATACAACTTCTACAGGTATTGCCAGCATATTTGATGAAAAATATTTGGCTTGGCTCTGCCCCCAAGAAAGTTCAAACTAGAGATTCCTTAGGAAAAATTCCAACAAATCAGATTTTAAAGAATCTATATAATCAATCAGTGTTCTTGCTGAGCTTACATAAATAATTAGGCTAACTTTGTTTAAAATTGGATTTACTTTACAAATTATTCCTGATTTGGCTATCTCCAGAAATTAGGGTAAATTTAGAGAGAAAAAAAAATGTGTTTCAATAAAGTATCTGTTTAGATGTTAGATTCTAGTTGGGATTATCTTTCAATCCTTGTTATTTGCCTGAGCTAGACAACGAGGCTAACTTCAGAGGGATTGCCATAATAGCTCACATAGGGTAGACCATTTTCTTGTTTGTTACTCCGTGGAGATAATAAAAGGTACCCAATGGGCATATGAATGTTTAAACACCTGGACAATGGGATGGATTCCACAATTGTGTAGGTCACCTGTCACCTTGATTGATTCTACATGGCTGGGTAACAAAATTGTGCCTTAAAAGTCAGAGTGTACCCCATTGACAAAGTTAAATACGGACTTGTGGAAATAATGGATGACAACACCTTTCATATAATAAGACTGGAAAATGCACTTGGGGATGCTTCTATCTTCTGGGACAATTCATCTCCTACTTGTCAGGAAGTCTTCATAATTAAGATACAGTTACATCTGGACATCAGGTTTCATAATAGTTTTATCTCTTAGCCATATTTGTCCTGGGAGACATCTCTGTTGACATAAATTATAAGTAGATACTTTAGCCATGTACACAGTGGCCACCTTAAATCATGCCCAATATGAAAACAACTCAATACTAGCACAAATAGGGATATTTCTATCACAAAAAGAATGTTTCTTACTGTCTTATGCTAAATGTTACATGGACTCTCCAGGCCATGGGAGGCCTTTCTCTTATCCTCAAATTATCACAATTTTAACTGAATATGCCAACCAACAGATTGGCTCTGATGACAATTTTCCCAATTACATAGTCCTTCTTATGAATAAACTCAGGAAGGATTATGTCAAGTATGGAGTGAATATATGTTGCTTACTCCAAAAATAAGAAATATAAGGCAAGGGCCCTTTTATGCAGGGAACAGCAAAAATATATACTTGATTAATGACCCAATAGTATTCGCCAAATGGGATGACTAGACACAGAAACCTCTGACCATACCTTTAATTTACAGGGAACGGATTGGCTTGCTACTGACTGGACAAGACCATCACACATCAGATGGCTAGCATCCAATGGGACACAGTGATTATGGGGGGCAAATTTGTGACCCTGGCTTTCACTGGGCTGGGCTGGAAGAGGTACTATAGGTTATGCTTGGATTCAAGGTTGTAGCACTAAGACTATCACAAGTCCAGCTATTCTTCCATATCTAAAAAAATGTTGGGCAACATTCATGTTTCCTTAGTATGACCATATGACACCTATTTTTCTTCCATCAGTAGGTTTAGAAGATGCCATACAGCACATGGAGACCCTTGGTAAATAAACAATTCAAGTGTTGTACGACTCTCAAAACAGCATAACATTATTAAATGCTAATGTAACTCAAATGCATAAACCAATTATACCATTGGTAGAATGGACTTAGATGTCTTAAAAGCAGCACAAGGAGGAACATGTGCCATTATTAAAGTAGAATGTTGCATCTATGTTCCAGATTAAAACTAACATATATCAGGGTTACTTACTGATATAAATACCCAAATCACTGTTGTTAAAGATCCTACATTGTCATTTAATGATTGATGAGGTTCCTGGTTGGGAAGTAGACTATGGTCCACACTAAAAAGATTTATTTTTACACATTTTAAAAAAAAAATATTTATTGCTTATTTTAAATAGACAGAGAAAAAGTAACCATGAGTGGGAAGAGGGATAGGGGGGGGAAGGAGAGAGTTAACCCTCAAGCAGACTCCCTGCTGAGAAGCAAGCCTGACACAGGGCTGGGTCTCTGGACCCTGCAATCATCACCTCAGCTAAAGTTGAGTCAGCTTCTTAATCAAATGAGCCACCCAAGGGCCCCTGCTTATTGTGATTGTTCTTGTTTTTATTATAATATTAATTCTAATATGTTGTCTCACATTATTCTCTCCTATTGTTGAGATACATTTAAGTAGTTCCTGATTTCACCAAGTTGACAGGTTGTCCTTACTACCTGAAACAAATTTACCTTGATATACATACTGGACTATAAAGCAATGGCATTCTGTAATAGTTAATTGTCCTGAGAGATTGTGACCAGTTTCAGTCTATAAGGAGGGACAATTTTATAATACCTGTTCGGTTGAACAAGTCATGGATGATGAGTCCTTTACCCTTCAACAACCTTAAAGATTTCAGGACTAAAAAATGTTCTGAAGGGAATTGATGACAGGATTAGAAAAAAATATTCACTCTTAGACCAGAAGTTTCTCATATAGCTTGCATTTTTTTTATTCTGTTTATTTGTTTGAGAGAGAGGATAAGAGCAAGGGAAGATCAGAGGGACAAGAATGTTTACCATGCAAGGATCCTGACTTAGGGCTTGATCCTATGACTCCACAATAACTACCTGAGCTAAAGGCAGATGCTTAAGCAAGGAAGCACCCAAGCTTGCATGATTTTAAAAAGGATCAAATGCATATTTTGCAAGTTCTTAAGGGATCTCAAGATTGCCTGCATTTTCACAATAGTTAATATTGCACTGAATTATATAATTGCCAGAGAAATCTTGCAAAATTAGTTTCATAAGTAGAAATTTGAAGAAAATACTTCTGCTCTAATAAACCCTTCGCATCCCCTCCCCTTTGAGTACTAAGCATATAGCAGTCAGCTTCATACAGCAAAAGTGCCCCTCTTCCTCCCCATGGGTCCTGTCCTCATGCTTCTTATATAAACTTACATATTACACCACTAAATGTCTCAAGAATTCTATTGTTTTAAAGATTCACTTATTTATGTAGGGAGAGAGAGCATTTTGGGCAAGGGCAGATGGAAAGAATGTTCAAGCAGATTCCCCACTGAACAAAGAGCCTGACACAGGGCTTGATCTCACAACCCATGACTCTTGCTGAAACCAAGAACTGGAAGCTCCAACTGAGTCATCTATGTGCCCCAGGGATTCTTTCTTGACTATTGTGCTCAATAATCTTGAAACATTCATAAGAGTGTTTTATCAAGTCCATTAAGAAAAACTGCATCCCATTTCACCTTTATTTTCAAATAAAGGAAACTTCATAGTTGGCAACATTAATAAGTTCTAGACAATGTTGTAATAAGTTCTAACAATATTGTATTGTGCACTTAATAATTAAGGTATAACTCACATTCATTATTCTTACAACACACACATCTAAAAAGAATAAAAAAGGAAAGTAAAAAATAGTAAAATATTAAACTTTCCTATTAGGAAGTATCTTGCTGGAAATATCTGTACTCTAGAAACCATAGAAAACTTATGAAAAAAATTGAGGAAGACACAGTAAAGGTGGGAAGATATTCCATGCACATGGATGGGAAGAACAAATATTGTTAAAATGTCTATGCTACCCCAAAAAATCTAAACATCTAATGCAATCTTTATCAAAATACCAGCAGCATTTTTCATAGGGATGGAACAAACAATCCTAACATTTATATGGAACCAGAAAAGACCTTGGAAATCCAAAGAAATGTTGAGAAAGGAAACCGAAGCTGGAGACATCACAATTCCAGACACCAAGCTGCATTACAAAGTTGTAATCATCAAGACAGTATAATCCTGGTACAAAAGCAGACACATAAATCAACAGAACAGAATAGAGAACACAGAAATTGACCCTCAACATTATGGTCAACTAATCTTTGAGAAAGCAGGAAAGAATACAAATTTGAAAAAAAAATACAAATAATGCAAAATACAAATACAAATACAAAATACAAAAAAGAAAAAGAAAACGGGGTGGCTCAGTTGGTTAAGCCTTTGGCTCAGGTCATGATCCCAGGATCCTGGAATTGAGTCCTGAATCGGGCTACCTGTTCAGCAGCAACCCTGCTTCTCCCTCTCTCTGTGCCTAATTGTGCTTTCTATCTCTCTTCAAGCAAAACACAGCAAAACAAAAACAAACAAACAACAAAAAAAAAACTTTAAAAAATAAAAAAAAAAATAAAGACAGTCTCTTCAACAAATATTGTTGAGAAATTTTGACAGCAATTTACAGAAGGAAACTGAACAACTTTCCTACACCATACACACATATAAAAATTAAAAAAACAAACAAACAAACAAAAAAAAACGATGAAACACCTAAATGTGAGACAGGAATCCATATAATCCCAGGAGGAGAACAGAGGCAGCACCCTCTTCAACTTCAGCTGAAGCAACTTCTTGCTAGACATGTCTCCAAAGGCAAGAGAAGGAAAATAAAAATGAACTTTTTGGGTCTTCATCAAGATAAAAAGCTTTTGCATAGTAAAGGAAACACTCTAAAACTAAAAGGTAACCTACAGAATGGGAGAAGATACGTGCAAATGACATATCAGATAAAAGGCTACTATCCAAAATCTATAAATAATTATCAAACTACACACACACGCACACACACACACACATACACACACAAAATCCAGTCAAGAAATGGGAATACCTCAATAGACATTGCTCTAAGAAGATATTCAATTGGTCAACAGACATCGAAAAATGCTCACATCAGAGAAAAATAAACCAAAACCAAAATAAGATACTGCCTCACACCAGTCAGAATGGCTAAAATTAAGAACACAGGAAAAAACAGATAAGGTGAGGATATGGAGAAAGGGAAACCTTCTAATTTTAATTCTAATTCTGGTGCAGCTACTCTGGAAAAGAATAAAGGAAGAGTATGTAATCTCTTCAAAAAGTTAAAAATAGAGTCTCCCTACTCCCCAGCAACTGTACTATTGGGTATTTGTACACAAGGTAAAAACACAGTGATATGAAGGGACACTGGCTCCCCAATGTTTATAATAGCAATGTCCACAATAGCTAAACTATGGGGTGATCCCAGATGTCCATCAACAGAAGAATGGGATATATATGAATGTGTGTGTGTGTGTGTGTGTGTGTGTGTATCTATATCTTGCCATTTGCCACAATGTTGGTGAAGCTAGAGTGTATTACAATAAGCAAATAATTCCACCAGCAAAAGACAAATAATATTTAATTCTCTCATATGTGGGATTTAAGAAACAACACAGATGAACATAGGGGAAATAAGGAAAAATAAAATAAGATAAAAACAGAGATGGAGGAAAACCATAAGAGACTCTTAAGTGTGGGAAACATATTTGGATGGGAGGTGAGTGGGGGATGGGGAAACTGGGTGATGGATATTAAGGAGGGTACTTGTTGTAATGAGCCCTCGGTGTTTTATGTAACTGATGAATCATTAAATTCTACCCTTGAAACTAATAATATGGTATATGTTAACTAAATTGAATTTAAACAAAGAATTTAAAAAATGATAAAAAAATTGTAACAGCACCATAGGAAGAAACTTATTAAGGGCATAGGTATAACTAATTAGGATAATAAGTTTTTAAGGTAAGTTTTCAAGTTTTTAAGATAAGTTTAAGATAGGTTTTTAATAAGATATTAAGATAATAAGTTTTGTTGTAGATGAAACTTATTAAGGACATAGATATATTTATTAATTAATCATTAATTATGGTGGCAATTATTGCATAGGTGTTTCAATTGTTTGCAAAGTTTTACACTTCACTTTTTCTGCCAGCATGTCCACCAAAGGCTTGGGAGCACTTTACCCAGATGACCACATGCACTGTTGTGATAAGGCTGGACTTTGCCACAAGCTTCTCTTCTTGCCCTCCTCAGGTGATGATCTAGAGACATTTAAATGCAGCATAAATTTATATGTGCCTTTTATTTATGTGTCCCACCTTCACCCCAATAAAAATGTTTGCTCCTGAGCCTTCCCACTCTCCCATCTCCCAAAATGGTTGCTGACCCATCTCTTGGCAGATCTTCTGCCTTTATCCAGGAAATCACCTGTATGGAATATTATGGTTTCTCTAGAAAATGTAAGAAAAATAAACTTTGTTTTCATGAGTGTCCCATGTATCCCCCCACCATTTTGGCTGCACCTGATTATCATTCTTCATTCTGATTATCATTATTCGTTCTTATCAATGAAAATAAAACAAAACAAAAGTTAGTTGAGAAAGACAGGGAGCAAGACGGTGGCAGAGTAGGGGAGCACATTTTATCTGTTCCCTCAAATTTGGATATCTATGAAACCATTATGAAAACACATGAATTTACCCTGAGATGTAAGAAAATATATCTGGAACCCTATAAGCAGAAAAACGACTACTTTTTGCAAGGAATAAGGTAAGTAATTGTGAATCTTGGGGAAATATTGGAAGATAAATGAAGGGGAGGAATCCACCATAAACAAGCTACCCTAGTGCTATAACATCAGATATCAAATCATTAGAAACCTGTTCAACTGTGAGACATCATTTTCTGAAAAGGGAACAGGAGATAAGTAGGGCAGAATTCTAGGTGGCTTCTTGGTGTCTCAAGAAATGCAGGAAGAAGAGGGGTGCCCAATCTGATAATGTGCCCAAGCAGAGGAGTTAGTAAACTTGTTAAAGTCAGTGAGCCCAGAAATAAATCTTAGATCCAGTAGCCATAAACCACAAGTTTGGCCAGTAGTGAGATCATTCTTTGTCTGAACACCCTGAAGAGGACTGGAAGGTTCAGGCCATGTAACATCCCCTGGGAGAGGCAAACAGCTACACCCATGACTGGGCAGTAGCTTTCTAGGTAGTGTTGGCCCCAGAAAGGACAGTGGGATGGCACCCAGCTACGACTCGGGAGCAGTGGAGTGGTATGCATGTAGGAGACTGCAACCACTTGCAATCACAAAAACACAAAGCAAAGTGTCACTTGTGGGGCGCTGGAGATGCTCCATGTGAGAATTTCAGTGGTGGAGAACCATGGAAGCCCGTAAGTTTAGTGCACACAGAAGTTAAGACAGTTTCCTAAGGGTTTATTGAAGAAGGGGGAATGTGATTTTGTGGCTCTTGGCCAGAGATTCTAGCCCAACCATTTTTTACTTTGACATGGAAAGCCACCTGGGAACAAAAGCAACCCAATCAACTCACCTTGAGTCCATCCCCCTGACCTGGGGGCACTGGCAACTCCACCCAGGTAAAGATACCTGAGGTAAAGACACCTGAGAGGCAGCAGAGTAGGCGCCTCCCCAAGAAGACAGACTGGAAAAATAGGGAAATGATTAGCTTATCCCCCAGGACTGTAAAACTCTATCTCTGGGGAAAATAAAATATTGAGCTCCTGGTGTTTCCTCACAAATCTTTTTTTTTTTTTTCCTTCATTCTAAAATTTTAAATTTCCTTTTTTTTAACTTTTTTTCTGCTGAAGGAGAAAAAAAAAGAAAAAGAAAACTTTGTTTTCTTTCCATATTTGGGGTGTACTTTCTTCTAATTCACAGACCTAAATTCATTCAAGAACAAGTAGACCATCCTGCTTTGCCCATCTTGTGAGATTATAGTCTCCCCCATCCTTTGTTGTTTTGTTCATTTTGCCTGTGTTCACATTTCTGTGGTGTCTACATACCACTTTGGATTTTTTTGGAATGCGTTTTTTCTACAGTCATGGTTGATATTTTGGACTTTGTTCATATACTATGCATCATTACTTAGGAAGAATGACTTGAAGGAGAAAATGATAACAAAGGAAGGAAATAGAAGTGATGTTCTCTGCCATAGAGCTAATTGATACGGGTATAAGAAAGATGTCACAGAGAGGATTCAGGCTACCAATTATAAAGTTAGGTAGGCTTGAAAAAAAACATACATGACAATACTAAGAATTGTATTGACAATTGTATTGTAGTGACAATGTAGTGACAGAATCACTAAGGCTGGAAATGAGATCAAATAAAGTCGAATTTTAAAATGCTATTAATGATTTGTAGTCTAAATTGATTGCTCAAACAGCTAGTATCGATGATGCAGAACAGAGAACAAGTGATCTAGAGGAAAGGATGATGGAAAGGAAGGAAGTTGAGAAAAACAACTAGTAGTCTATGAAGAAAGACTAGAAACTTAATGATTCATTGAAAAGAACCAATATCAAAATCATTGACATTCAAGACGGTGAAGGGGGTGGAAAGAGAGAGAGGGATAGAAAGCATATTCAAGCAAACCATGGCTGAGAACTTTCCTAAACTGGGAAAGGAAGTAAGTATTCATGGCCAAGACGCAGAGAGGACCCTCCCAAAATCAATAAAAACAGTTCAACACCCTGACATAATAGTGAAGCTTGCAAACCTTAGAGCAAAAGAAGCTATCCTGAGAGTGGCTAGCGAGAGAAAATTCTTTATGTATTGAGGAAAATCACAGTAACATCAGACCTAGCCACAAAAATCTGACAAGCCAAGAAGGGCTGGAATGATATATTCATGGCAATAAATGAGAAAAACGTGCAGCCAAGAACACTTTATACAGCAAGGCTGACATTCAAAAGGGAAGGAGAAAAAAAAAATCTTCCAGGACACACAGAAATTGAAAGAATATATGGCGTCTAGGTGGCTCAGTTGGTTAAGTGTCTGCCTTTGGCTCAGGTCATGATAGCGGGGTCCTGGAGTCAAGCCCCACATCAGGCTCCCTGCTCTGTGGGAAGTCTGCGTCTCCCTCACCCACTCCCCCTGCTTGCGTTCCCTTCCTCCCTGTGTCTCTCTCTCTCTGTTAAATAAATATGTGACCACCAAGCCATCCCTGCAAGAAACATTAAGGGGGATACTGTAAGTGAAGAGAGAGACAAGAATCATATAGTTCAGAAAATATCAGGGACTATAGAAACAGGGCCTTTGCAGGTAATTAATGTCAGTAAATTCATATGTTTCAATAGTTACTCTGAATCTAAATGGACTGAATATCCCCATCAAAGACACAGGGTATCAGATTGGATAAAGAAAAGCAGAGCCCACCTATGTGTTTTCTATAAGAGACTAATTTTGAACCCAAAGACATCTCCATATTGAAAGGGAGGGGGATGAGAGCATTTTACCACACTAATGGATCTCAAAGGAAAGTTGGAGTAGCAATCCTTATATCAGACAATTTAGATTTTAAACCACTGTAGTAAGATATATAGATGAACACTATGTAATACTTAAAGAGTCTATCCAACAAGATGATCTAACAATTTTGAATATCTATGCCCCCAACATGGGAACAGCCAATCATATAAACCAACTAATAACCAAAACAGGGATGCCTGGGTGGCTCAGTTGGTTAAGTGACTGCACTTGGCTCAGGTCATGATCCTAGAATCCTGGGATCGAGTCCTGAATCAGGCTCCCTGCTGGGCAGAGAGTCTGTTTCTCCCCCTGACCCTCCCCCTCCTCCTGTTATCTCTCTCTTTTATTATCTCTCTCTCTCTCTAATAAATAAATAAAATATTTTAAAATATCCAAAACAAAGAAACATATTGATAATAATGCATTGATAGTAGGAGACATTGACACTCCACTCACAGCAATGGATAGATCATCTTAGCAGCAGACCAACAAAGAAACAAGAAATTTGAATGATACATTGGACAACATGGAATATATATATATATATATATATATATATATATACACACACACAAAACATTCCATTCTAAAACAACAGTATACTACTTTTTAGTGCACATGGAACTTTCTCCAGAATAGATCACATAACAGGGCACAAATCAGTTATCAGCTGAAACCAAAGGGCTGATCTTATATCCTGCTTATTTTCAGCCCAAAATACTTTGAACCTGAAAGTCAATCACAAGAAGGATTTAGAAGGAACTCAAACACTGGGAGGCTAAGTAGCATCCTGCTAAATAATGCTAATAATATATGCTAATAATAATGATAATAACCTTGCTAATAATAATTTCCTCAACCAGGAAATTAAGAAGAACTTAAACAATTCATTGAAACCAATGATAATGAAGACTTTTTTTCCCCAAACACCTATGAGTTACTGCAAAAGTTGTCCTAAAACGGAAGTACAGAGCCATCCAAGCCTCTCTCATAAAATTAGACTAATCCCAAATGAACAGACTAACCTTACATCTAAAGGGCCCAGAGACAGCACACTGAATAAAGTCTAAACCAAACAGAAGAGAAATAATAATGATCAGAGAAGAAATTAATGAACTAGAGACCAGAAAAACAGTGAAGTAGATCAATGAACTAGAAGCTAGTTCTTTGAAAGAATTAATAAGATGAATTAATCTTATAATTAATCTGCCGACATATCCAAAAGAAAAGAGAAAGGACATAAATTAATAAAATCATGAAGAAAAAGGAGATAATGACCAACACCAAGGAAACATATAAAATATTGGACAATATTATAAACCACTCTATACCAAAAAATTAGGCAATCTGGAAGAAAATGATGCAGTCCTGGATATTTATAAACTACTAACATAAAAGCAGGAAGAAGAAGACAATGTGAACAGACAAATAACCAGTATGGAAATTGAAGCAGTAATCAAGAATCTCCAAAAAAAAAACAAAAACAAAAAAACAAGAGGCCAGGGTCAGATGGCTTCTCAAAGGAATTTTACTAAACATTTAAGGAAGAAATAATAACTATTTCACAAAATAGAACTGTTTCACAAAATTGAAATGAAAGGAAAATTTCTGAATTAATTCTATGAGGCCAGCATTACCCTGATGCCAAAACCAAAGACCCTATCAAAAAGAATTACAGACCACTATCCATGATGAACATGGATGCCAAAATATTCAACAATATCCTAGCCAGTAGGGTCCAACAGTACATTAAAATGATTATTCACCACAGCCAGGTGGCATTTAATGCTGGGATGCCAGGGTGGTTCAACATTCACAAATTGATCACTGTGATAGAGCATATTAATAGAAGAAAAGAACCATCCTATAAACTGATGCAGAAAAAAAAAAAATCAACAAAATACAGCATGCTTCTTGATTAAAACTCTCCATAGTGTAGGGATAAATAGAACATATCTCAAATTCATAAAAGCGATCTGTGGAAAGCCCAGAGTGAATATCATTCTCAACAGGGAAAAATTTAGAGTTTTTCTGTTAAGGTCTGGGACACAACAGGGATGCCCACTCTCACCAATATTGTTCAACATATTACTAGAAGTCCTAGCCTCAGCAATAAGACAGCAAAAAGAAACAAAAGGTATTCAATTTAACAAAGAAGCTAGACTCTCCCTCTTCATAGATGACATGATATTTTATGTAGAGAACCCAAAAACCTCCATCCCTACTACAAGAACTCATACAGCAAATCAGCAATGTGGCAGGCTAAAAAAAATCAATGCAGAGAAGTCACTTTCATTTCTATAGATTAACAACGTGACTGAAGAAAAAGGAATTAAGACATCTATTCCATTTATAAATGCACCAAAAAGCAAAAGATACCTAGGAATAAACCTAGCCAAAGTAGTAAGTTCTGGAAACTATAGAACACTAATGAAACAAATTGAGGAAGACACAAGAGATGGGAAAATATTCTGTACTTATGGATTGGAGTAATAAACATTGCTAAAATGTCTATGCTGCACAGAGCAACTTACAATTTCAATACAATTCCTATCAAAATAACATGGACAATTTTCACAGAGCTGGAACAAATGATCCTAAAATTTGAAAGGAATGAGAAAAGATTCTGAATCACCAGGGGACTGTTGAAAAAAAGAAAAAAAAAACACAAAGCTGGGAGCATCACCTTGCCTGATTTCAATTTCTATTACAAAGATGTGATCATCAAGACAGTATAGTACTGGCACAAAGACAGACACAAAGATCAATGGAACAGAATATGGAGACCAGAAATGGATGGTCAACTAATATTTGACAAAGCAGGGAAGAACACCCATGGAAAAAATAGAGCATCTTCAACAAATCATGCTTGGAAAATTATACAGCCATATGCAGGAGAATGAACCTGGAGCATTCTCTTACACAATACACAAAGATTATGTCAAAATGTATGAAAAAGCTAATGTGAGACAAGAATCCATCAAAATCCTAAAGGGGAACATAGGCAGTAATCTCTCACATCCTGCCACAGCAAATTCTTGTAAGACACATTTCTAAGGTGAGGGAAACCAAAGAAAATATTAACTATAAGGACTTAGTCAAGATAAAGAGCTTTTGCACATGGGGTGCCTGGGTGGCTCAGTGGGTTAAAGCCTCTGCCTTCATATCAGGTCATGATCACAGAATCCTGGGATCAAGCCCCGCATCTGGCTTTCTGCTCAGCAGGAAGCCTGCTTCTTCCCCCCCTCTCTGCCTTCCTCTCTGCCTACTGTCAAATAAATAAATAAAATCTTAAAGAAAGCTTTTGCACAGCAAAGGAAACTGTCAAGAAAAATAGAGGCTGAACCTCAGAATGGGAGTAGATATTTGCAAGTGAAATTAAAGATATCTAAGATCTATAAAAAATCATCAAATAGAATACCCAAAAAACAATTCAGTCAAGAAATGGGCAGAAGACTTGAAGAGTCACTTCTCCAAAGAAGAAATATAAAGAGCTAACAGACACATGCAAAAACGTGTCATATCATTAGCCAGCAGGAAAAAAGGATCAAAACCACAATAAGATACCACTTTACACCAGTTAGAATGCCTGGAATTAACAAAGCAGTAAATAACATATGTGGCAAGGATGTAGGGAAAGGGTAACCCTCTTACACTGTTGGTGTGAATGCAAGCTGGTATACCCACTCTGGGAAACAGCATGGGGGTTCCTCAAAAAGTTAAAAATAGGGATATCCTATGACCTAGCAATTGCACTAATGGGTATTTACCCCAAAGTTACAGATGAAGTGAAAAGAAGGTGCACATGCACCCCAATGTTCACAATAGCCAAATTGTAAAGGCAGAGCCGTCCTTCAACAGATGAATGGATAAAGAAGATACGGATCATATATACAATGGAATATTACTCAGCTACCAGAAAGAATGAATTCCTACCATTTACAGTAATGTGGATAGAACTGGAGGGCATTATGCTAAGTGCAATAAGTCACACAGAGAAAGACAATTATCATATGGTTTCACTCATTCGTGGAATACAAGAAACAGGGAAATGGATCATAGGTGAAGGGAGGGAAAACTGAATGGGAAGAAATCAGAGATCAGAGAGGGAGACAAATTTTTAGAGAATCTCGACTCTGGGAAACAAATTGAGGGTTGGAAGAGAAAGGGGCTGATGAGATGGCATATAGTGGTGATGGATATTAAGAAAGGCACATAATGTGATAAGCACTGGGTGTAATAGGAAATTAATGAATCATTGACCACTACAACAAAAACTAAAGATGTATTATATGTTGGCTAACTGAAGTTATAAATAATGTGTACAAATTTAAAACTGTATATATTAAATGTGTATTTTTGTGTATCAATTATCCCTCAATAAATCTAATTTTAAAAAAGATGACTTCCAGGTTATAATGTTATTTTTTGCGATATGCCACACATTAATTAATTAATTATAATTTATTTTCTAATGTACTAATTGCTTTCCTGTATTTTTTTTTTACTTTATTTAAGCTTTATTTAAACATATGATGTAACCCCACCACCCTCACCCAACCCCTCTTCCCCCCACCCCCCTCAGTTTGTTTTATGACATTAAGAGTCTCTTTTGGTTTTTCTCCCTCCCGATCCCATCTTCTTTCATTTTTACTTTTCCTACCACCTTAACTCCTACCCCCGTTGCATCTCCACTTCCTCATATCAGGGAGATCATGTGGTAGTTGTCTTTCTCCAGTTGACTTATTTCGCTAAGCATAATACACTCTAGTTCCATCCATGTCATCGCAAATGGTAAGATTTCATTTCTTTTGATGGCTGCATAGTATTCCATTGTATATATATACCACTTCTTCTTTATCCATTCATCTGTTGATGGACATCTAGCTTCTTTCCATAACTTGGCATAACATAACATAATTACATAACATAACATAATTGTGGACATTGCTGCTATAAACATTCGGGTACACGTGCCCCTTTGGATCACTACGTTTGTATCTTTAGGATAAATACCCAGTAGTGCAATTGCTGGGTCATAAGGTAGCTCTATTTTCAATTTTTTAAGGAACCTCAATGCTGTTTTCCAGAGTGGTTGCACCAGCTTGCATTCCCACCAACAGTGTAGGAGGGTTCCCCTTTCTCCACATCCTCGCCAGCATCTGTCATTTCCTGACTTGTTCATTTTAGCCATTCTGACTGGTGTGAGGTGGTATCTCCTTGTGGTTTTGATTTGTATTTCCCTGATGCCCAGTGATGTGGAGCACTTTTTCATGTGTCTGTTGGCCATCTGGATGTCTTCTTGGCAGAAATGTCTGTTCATGTCCTCTGCCCATTTCTTGATTGGATTATTTGTTCTTTGGGTGTTAAAAAAAAAAAACTCTTTGTAGATTTTAGATACTAGCCCTTTATCTGATATGTCATTTGCAAATATCTTTTCCCAATCTGTCAGTTGTCTTTTGGTTTTGTTGACTGTTTCCTTTGCTGTGCAAAAGCTTTTGATCTTGATGAAGTCCCAATAGTTCATTTTTTCCCTTGCTTTCCTTGCCTTTGGCGTTGTTCCTAGGAAGAAGTTGCTGCGGCTGAGGTCGAAGAGGTTGCTGCCTGTGTTCTCCTCAAGGATTTTGATGGATTCCTTTCTCACGTTGAGGTCATTCATCCATTTTGAGTCTATTTTCGTGTGTGGTGTAAGGAAATGGTCCAATTTCATTTTTCTGCATGTGGCTGTCCAATTTTCCCAACACCATTTGTTGAAGAGGCTGTCTTTTTTCCATTGGATGTTCTTTCCTGCTTTGTCGAAGATTAGTTGACCATAGAGTTGAGGGTCTATTTCTGGGCTTTCTATTCTGTTCCATTGATCTATGTGTCTGTTTTTGTGCCAGTACCATACTGTCTTAATGATGACAGCTTTGTAGTAGAGCTTGAAGTCGGGAATTGTGATGCCACCAACTTTGGTTTTCTTTTTCAATATTCCTTTGGCTATTCGAGGTCTTTTCTGGCTCATATAAATTTTAGGATTATTTGTTCCATTTCTTTGAAAAAATTGGATGGGATTTTGATAGGCATTGCATTAAATGTGTGTATAGCTTTAGGTAGCATAGACATTTTCACAATTTTTATTCTTCCAATCCATGAGCATGGAACATTTTTCCATTTCTTTGTGTCTTCCTCAATTTCTTTCATGAGTACATTATAGTTCTCTGAGTATAGATTCTTTGCCTCTTTCGTTAGGTTTATTCCTAGGTATCTTATGGTTTTGGGTATAATTGTAAATGGGATTGACTCCTTAATTTCTCTTTCTTCTGTCTTGTTGTTGGTGTAAAGAAATGCAACTGATTTCTGTGCATTGATTTTATATCCTGACACTTTACTGAATTCCTGTACAAGCTCTAGCAGTTTTGGAGTGGAGCCTTTTGGGTTTTCCACATATAGTATCATATCATCTGCAAAGAGCGATAGTTTGACTTCTTCTTTGCCGATTTGGATGCCTTTAATTTCTTTTTGTTGTCTGATTGCTGAGGCTAGGACTTCTAGTACTATGTTGAA
>ML093513.1:0-19807 GCA_003697995.1 Taxidea taxus jeffersonii
TTGGGAGGGTGTGCCATGTTGGTGGCAGGGGGACAGGCCCTGGCCAAGGTGTGGGGATGGATAGGACAGCTAAGCCTGAGCAGTGGGGAGGGAGGGAGAACCAGTAACCAAACCTGCAGCTTCAGAGAGCTAATCTCCAGATGAGCTGGGGGGATGGGATGTGGGGGTGATGTACCCAGAAATGCCCTCCCCTTGGAGCCCTGAAGCCTGCTTTACACGAGGGTGGAGGCTGCCTTCTGGCATAGCAAAGAAGCTTCCAGGCCAGGAGGGGTGGCACAGAACAATGAATGGTGGTTTCCCAGACCCTGCAGCTTCTGCCACAGCTGCTTCTCCTTTTGTACAACAGGGCAGAGCCAGGTCCCGGAGTTGGGGTGTCCTAACCACCATGGAGGGGCCCTGAGGCAGTGGGATGAGGCAGAGCCAAGGGGGAACCTGTGTGATGGAGAAGGGGACTGGCAGGGGGACAAGGGGCAGAGGGCACAGGAGGGCCTCCTGGGGGGATTTGAGGGCTGGTAGAGAGGCAGAGCACGGGGGCGGGGGTGGGGGGGGACAGGGGAGGGGCTGAGGGCAGAGAGCTGCTGGTGGGAAGGAAGGGGTGCGCTGGTAGGGGTGGGAGTGGAATTTCTCAGAGCCCAACAGCATGAGGCCCAGGAATACATAGGTTCTGGTGTGGGGATGAACCACAGACAGAAAAAATGCTCATTCTGGGCAGGAAGTGGCAGCTGCTGCTCAGGTCCATTGCAAATCTGACCAACCTGGCCCAAACCAGGGGGGCTGCTGATCATATATTTTGAGTCTGGGTGTTCTAAGCAGTGTCTCCCTGCTCCAAGTGCCCTGTTCTGGGCATGTTTTGAAGATGGTGTTTGTTCTTGTCAACTGCCCCAAATCTGAGGACTCAGCTAAGATCCCATGGCTTCAGATCTCTTCCAGATGGGACTGGGGGGAGGGGTATTTGAAAATCATAATAGTATCTATTAATTGTAGTGATTGTAACTAACAAGCGTTGGTGAGGATGTGGAGCAAAGGGAGCCCTGTAGACTTTCGGTGGGAATGCAAAATGGTGTAGCCTTTATGGAACATGGTATGGAGGGGCCTCAAAACATTAAAAATAGAACCACCGTAGAATCAAACAATTCAATTTCTGGGTATCTATCTGAAGGAAATAAAATTATTATCTCAAGGAGATCTCTGCATCTACATGTTCATTGCAGAATCGTTTAGGATAGCCAAGATGTGGAACAACTTAAAGTATCCATCAGTGGGTGAAGAAAATGTGATCATACACACACACACACATAATATTATATTATTCAGCCATAAAATAGAATATTACTCAGCCACCAGAAAGAAGAAATCCTGCCATTTGTGGCAACACAAAACTTGAGGGCACTTCTGCTGAGTGAAATACTTCAGACAGAAAGACAAATATTGTATGCTCTCACTTATAGGTGGAATTTTTTTCAGATTTTATTTATTCATTTGAGACAGAGAGATATGAGAGAGTGAACATGAGCTAGGGGAGAGGCAGAGGGAGAGGGAGAAGCAGACTCCTTGCTGAGCCAGGAGCTTGATGCCAGCTCGATGCAGAGCTCGATGCAGAGCTCGATCCCAGGACCCTGAGATCATAACTTGAGCTGAGGGCAGACGCTTAACCATCTGAGCCACCCAGGAACCCCTTACAGGTGGAATCTAAAAAAAAAACCAGAACTTCTAGCAACAGAAAACAGCTTTGTGGTTGACAAAATAGTAATGGTTGTAATAGCATTTATTAAGCACTTACTGTGTGCTGGACACTATGCCAGGGACTTGCAGATTGCCTCATCTAATCCCTGCAGTATCTCTATGAGGTAGACACTGTGATTATTGCTGTTTTAGAACAGAGGTGACTTCGGCCTGGAAGGGTTGATGTGCCTGAGATCAAGCATGTGGCCAGTAAGTGGTAGAGCCAGAATTAGAGCCTAAGCATTGGGTATTATTTGGGCTTCCCTTATGCTGGTGGAGTAGACTGGTGCCAGTGAAGCCACCGTAAGCGAGTCACCCAGGTGCTCACTGCAGGATGGGGAGGAAGGAAGGTGGTGATTGGTAAGACCTGCCCCCGCCGTGCCCCCCCCAACCCCCCCTCCCCGGGTTCACAGCCATCACTGCTGCCCACAGCGTGCCAAGTTGGAGGCTGCCATTGCCGAGGCCGAAGAACGTGGGGAGCTGGCCCTAAAGGATGGACATGCCAAGCAGGAGGAGCTGGAGGCCGCCCTACAGAGAGCCAAGCAGGACATGGCCCAGCAGCTGCGTGAGTACCAGGAGCTTATGAACGTCAAGTTGGCCCTGGACATCGAGATCGCCACCTACCGTAAGCTGTTGGAGGGCGAGGAGAGCAGGTGAGGACACAAAAGCCAGGAAGAGGATCCTTCTGGGGCTTGGTGGACCTGGGGCTTGACATTCATCCATCTACAGATATCTCCTGTGCCTCTCTTCTGCAAGGCCCTGGGGATGGGAAGTGTAGGGAGGGTAAATGATGCTCTTTGATGGTGAGCATCATTTTGCTTTTGATGGGATGACCTTCTAGTAGGAAAGACCATGTAGTGTAAAGCTCAACGGCCAGCGTCATCTTACTTAGTCCTCATAATATACTCAGGTAAGTAGGTCAGGTATTGTTGCTTAGTTTACAGAGGGGAAACTGTGGTTCACTTTTATGAATTGAGGGGAGAGTGTGTAGTCAAGCTTTGCTGATTCCTTTCTTTCATGATTGCCAAGCTGCTTCTGCTACATCACTGAGTGGTAAGTCACATGATATTGACCGAACATCGGGAGGTCCCACAGATATTTGCATGCCTGCTGCCAGAGAGCAGGCTGGGCTGGGTTAGTGTTATAGGAATTCTTCATAAAACACACGGAACGTATGTCCATGAAGTTTGGCCTTCATTATCACCTTGATGGACTGGTTGATTCATTCACTCAATTTGCCAGGCTTTAGAGTCGTGCCCTAGGCAAAGGTTAGGGTTTGGAGAGGGCAAGAGGGAACAGCGTGGGCCAAGGCTTGGTGGCGAGACTCATCAGGGCTTGGCTTGTTGGCCCAGCGTGGAGATAGAGAATATATAAGACAGGCTTCTGCCCTTGGGGAGCTCACTCACGGGCTGAGGACACCAAACATTTGTAAAGGGAGCACCTAGAGACCACTCACATGCATTTGTAAAATGCTGAATGTCCACAGAACTTTCTCTTTGGGGAGCTTTTTTCCCAAGGGGTTAGGAAGACAGGCTGGAAGGTAGATGATGTGAACAGGAAGGAACTGGGGAACAAGGGAGTGCTAGGGCAGAGTGCTGTGCAGGGAGGAGGGAGAGAAGAAACATGCCATAGGATATGAGTTGGGGAAGGAGAGGAAAGAGAAGAGAAAGGGTCTTGGCCACTGCAGTTGACCTATCCCTGCTTGGGTTGGCATTTGGTCTTTTTGGGAAAAGAAACTGAACACCAAAGGCCCCTGGGAAGAGAGGGCAGGTGATCTAGGGCACAGGGCAACCCTAGGGCCCAAATGTCCTGGCCATGATATCTCTCTCTGCACCCACTATGGGTGTGGGAGCCACACTCTATTGGGAATACACAACCTGGGCTTCTTTTCCTCTAGAACCAGAGCTGGGGATGCTTAGGATGGGGCCAGATCCACTTCCTCCCATGGGCCACTGAGCAGGCTGAAGCTCAGGGATGGGGAGTGGCATGCTCAAGTTCTCGCAGAGCGCAAACATTTCATCTTAAAGCCCAATCTCGAAGTAGATTGTTATCATCAGGGCTAGGATCCCTGATCTCTGAGAGGCAACTCTTCTCTCTCAACTTAGGGGACATAGAGATGGACTCCTGCTTTTAATCCTGTAACCCCTCCACCCTTCCCAGAGGCAGGTGTAGTATTTGTGGACTTAGAAACTCATGCGATTTTGGACACCTTCTTTTAGGGATATAGAGTCACGAATATAAAAATCGGCACAAAAACAAATATTTACTTAGGATGAGAAGAGACAAATCACACTCATCCCCAGAGCTTTAGACATTCAGGTCTCTTCCTCCTGAGTTCTTAGGCACGGCACCAGAAACTGTTTCCTGGAATCTTTACCGGACTGCAGCCTGGCTTCCCTTCCCTACACACAAATGCCAGCAACTCCTAGCACTCACCAGGCCCCGTTGAACAAGGGGCCTGGCAGCTTCCTAGCGTATCTATCTCTTGCCCTTGTCCTTTGCTCTGCCCTCTTCCTGAACTTGGGGCTGATGAGGCCAGCTGGGCTCCCTTCACTCCTTCTACCAAGGCAGGGGCTCCCTTCCCCACTGCAGAGCAAACTCAACCCCAAGGCCAAGGGCTTGGTGACAATGGAGCTGTGAGTCACAAAACAAACACACCCAACTGTCTCCCATGGCTTTTTGATTTCCTGTAGGGCTGCTTAAAGCCACCCCAATTACCTTCTGCTCCCTCCTCAGTCCCAGCTTTAGCTGCATTCAGGAAAGCCACAATTCGCTAATTATTTCGGTACATACAGAATAATTGCTACATGCCAGACCCCATGCTAGGGGCCAGAGATCAAGAATCGATAAGCTGCAGCTCACTTTGAGGGTTTTATGAGTTGGTTAGGGGAGGCAGCTGTCTTCATAAATAATCACCACTACCATTCATCACACCCTGTGTGCCCAGGGCTCTGGGTAAGTTATATTAGTCAGCTCTCAAAAACAACTTTGCAAGGCTGGGGCTAAGTTAGGTCTGATTTATAGGTGGGGAAATGGAGGCTTTGAGACCTTGCCCCAGGTCACAGGGCCATCATGTACGAGGGCCTACATGAATTTTCCTCGCTTCCCTTATTTTGCAACAGAGCTGAAGGAAGACTGAGGTGTGGGTCCTGGGGGAGGGGGCCCTGGGGCTGCTTCCTCCAGCTCAGATGAAAGAGCTGCTCTCACAGGTCTCTCCTCTGCCCCCAGGTTGGCCGGAGATGGAGGGGGAGCTGTGAACATCTGTAAGTCCTTGGCTGTGGCCCATGTCTTGTGCTGTCCAGACTAGGCTGGGTCCGCAGGATGGCACATTGGCTCGAGGACCTGGCCTTGTCTGGACCAGGAGCTTCTTTCCCTCACCAGCTTTTAGCAGGGTGCCCTGGAGCTCCCTAGCCAGTCAGGCTCAGGGGCTCAGGGAAACCGTGCAAGAGGGCAGAGTGGGACAGGGGGTACCTGGGCAGGCCACGGCTGTCCCAAGCTTCCTTCTGGACTGGCCTGAGGAGGGTGGTGGTGGGGGAGGAGAGGCTGTGGGGAGGGAGAGGGGCAGGCACAGCAGGAGAGTGGGGTGGAGCGCCAGGTGCTGATGGAGCTTTCTTCCTTTTCCTTCTAGCTGTGGTGAACTCTTCTGGCGGAAGGGGCAGCGGGGTGGCCTTTGGGGGAACCATGGGAAGCAATGCCCTGAGCTTCTCAAGAGGCGGGCCCGGGGCCTTCAAGTCCTATTCCATCAGGACCTCAGTGACCACCCATAGGAGCATACAAAAATGAGCCTCAGTGTGCGGAGACCCGCACCCCTGGCCCCCTGCAGTCCCAGGAGGACTCCCATCCCTGCTACCAAGACTGCCCAGCAGGCTGTAGAATGATGTCTGGGGGCACCTGGGTGGCTCAGTCATTAAGTGTCGGCCTTTGGCTCAGGTCATGATCCCAGCGTCCTGGGACTGAGCCCTGCATTGGGCTCCCTGCTTGGTGGTGGGAAGCCTGCTTTCCCTCTCCTAGTCCCCTTGCTTGGTTCCCTCTCTCACTGTGTGTCTCTCTCTGTCAAATAAATAATCGAAATAAAAGAAAAAAAATCATGTCCAAATAGCTTCCAGTAAAGCAGCCTTTCTGAAGCCTGGGTGAGGCCCATTGTGGTACCTGGTATCCTGGCTTCATCAGCTGAATGGAGAGGGCTGGGGAGGAGGGGCCTTAGAGAGCATAGGGTCTGCTCTGAGTACTGAGGAGTCATCCATACAGGAGACTGGGAAAGCACATTGGGGTCGTGCTGCTGCTGGTGATTTAAGGGGCATGGCTCATAGCCTGTGTGAGGCCTTGGCCACCTCCCAGGGCTGGGGCGGAGTCCAATTCTTCTCCTGAAAGCCAGAAATAATACCCGGGGAAGTCTGGCTCTGCCTCAGAGAGGGCACTGAAGTCCTCCCCTGCTGAGGGAGTGGGAGGGCTGTTGGGACACTATCCCTCCTGCCCCCCCGCCCCGCCTGTGCCACCAGAGTACATTCCTGGCTGTGTGCAGGCTCCAGACATTCTGTTGTCACAGGCCTGGGTTTCAGGTACACCAGCCAACTCCCAGGCCAGCCAGCCTTTGCTGGTGCTGGGTCTGTCTGGCCCTGGGGCCCTGGACCGGGGCTGTCTGGGTCTGGGATTCTGGGGGAGGGGTGATGATGGCGTGGGAGGAAGTCTGTGTGTTTTGGGGAAGGAGTAGGGTGAGGAGGTCCCAGAGTCTAGATCCCTGGCAGGAGGATCTGTGCCAGGTCCATGGGCTGGGGATCTGGATCCCTGGTAGGGGGAGGGGCGTCTGTGTGCTGGCTGCTTGGTAAGAACATCTGTGTGTCCGGGTAGCTGAAGGGGGGATGTCTGTGTGTCTATGTAAGTTTAGGGTGTTTTTGTGGTCTATGTTGGGGATATCTGTTCTGGATGGGCAGCAGCACATACGATGGATAGTGGGGAAGAGGAAGTGAGGAAGTCTCTGTGTCTGGGATACCCCGGGGGTGATGGTGGTGGTGGTGGAAGGCTATCAAGAGAGTATTGGTTTCTGGGGGGAGAGGAAGTCTATATTTGATCCCATGGCCAGGAATGATCTTATATTCAGGTAGAGGTGGAATTGAGGGGTGGAGGAAGTGGTGTCCTACCAGCCATGAGTGATAGGTTTCCCACCAAAGGTGGCAAGGGAGCCAGCCCCCACCCCCCCCACCCGGTCTCCTCCCAGTTGTTGGCCTTCTCCCTTCCTTTCCAGCTCCCCCTCGTGCTGGGTAGCTGGGCATTTGGGGCTGCCCACCCATCCCCCTGCAGTCTTCTAGGTGTATGAATGAGGCATTAGGGGTAGGGTGCCTCAGAGACAACCCTCTTCTCACCCCCACCCCACTACCATGGGTGTGAACACCTTCTCGGTCAGCCTCCGATCTGAGGGAGAAAAACTGGGCTGGAAGCCCACTTGTGTAGGCACAAATGGGAGATTTTCTGAGCACATTACGTATGACCCATGAGCTTTATTGGACCTGCGGAGACTAAGCACTAAGCACAAGGGAGAGGGAGCCAAAGCAGCCACCAAAAGGTGTCTCCGTGGAGCTGCAGCCTTGGTCACTGTGAGGGTTAGAGGGTTCGGAAGGCAGGAGATGTCCAGCAGGATAGCAGCACAGACGCAGCACCCGCGGACGTGCATAGCCTAGGGGATCGGGACCAGTCTGTCCCTTCGAAGCCACAGGTTTCTGCCAGGCCAGACCCTCCAGAACAGCCTGAGTCAGGATGAGATCTCTGCCCGGGGCTGGGAGAAACCCAGGTATTTAGACTCCTGGGGCTGGCAGTAAGGGTGAGGGCAGCTGCCAGCTGGGCGGAGAGCATGGCCCTCCCTGGAAGAAACTGTGAGCAAAGACGGGGAGAAGGAGGAGATGCAGGAAGATAAGGCTGCAGTTTGGGTAGGTCAGGCCGGCTGGGTCTGGAAGCCCTTCTCTTCAAGCCCAGGGACTTGGGTTTGCTGCGGGCCCCACCGCTGGAGGCAGGGACTGTTGACTTGGAGAGCAGTGTGTTGACCAAGCCGGAGGTGCTATGGGAACCGCACCAAGGAGCTGGGGCTGCACCTCTGTCCGCAAGGGGCGCACATGCCGGTGCTCACCGCCAGGTTCCCACTGCAGGGGGCGCTGCACGCGCTGCCGGTCACAGGCCGGGAGCCGGACACGCAGAGATCCCCGCAGACGACCCCGCCTCGGGAGCTGCTGACACCTGCAGGAGAACAGGGCTTAGTCCCCCGGCAAGGTAGTCCCCAGGGGTCCCTGCCTACTGGAGAGCACCCCCTTCTCTTGCTCAGATCTCTTCCCTCCATTTCTATTCCTGCCTTTCCCCCAGACATCCTCATGTCTCCTCCCTCCTTCCCCTTCCTGCACTCAAGAATCCTTGATAAACTCTTTCCAGGTCCTCTCTATAGGCAAAAATAGCTATTTAACTTATAATCATAAATAGTAATTTAACTTATAATCATGCACTGCCACCCACCCCCTGCCTTTCAGGGTTTCAAAGCCGGCCTGTGGTGGCCTCCTTTATTTGCAAATAAAATTGTATTGGAACTAAGCCATATGTACTCATTAGGTATTGCTTATGGCCAAGGCTTTCACATTACAGTGACAAAGTCGAGTAGTTGAGACAGAGGCTAGATGGCTCACAAGCCTGAAATATTTGCGATCTGGCCCTCCTCCCCACCAGGAACCCAAGCCCTTATTTCAGAACCCACAGTACGGATGACTTACAGACATTCACAGCACCAATGCCCTCACACAACCTTGGAGGGAGAGGAAAGAGGCAAAAATTAGCTGGGGAGAGCAATCATTGCAAATTCCCTCCTCCGCATAAGCTTGATGCAAATGACATGCAAATGACACACAAATATGGGGCCAGCTCAAAGCACAGTTTCTGGGAGATTGAAGAGATGCTCTTCCCACAGATGTGGGCCCCACCTCTGCTCCTCGCCCTCCAGCAGCCGCCTGTAGGTGGCGATCTCGATGTCCAGGCCCAGCTTGGAGTTCATCACCTCCTGGTACTCCTTGACCAGGCAGGCCATGTCCTGCTTGGCCTTCTGCAGGGCGGCCTCCAGCTCCGCCAGCTTGCAGCGGGCATCGCTCAGAGCCGTCTCGCCCTGCTGTTCCGACTGGGTCACTGCGGCCTCCAGCTTGGTGTTCTGGGGACCCAGAGAAGAACACGGTGGGTTATGGTCCCGGGTCTCTCTGTCCATTTCCTGGAACACCCCAGGAGCAGGCCTCTCCCTTTCATCAGCTGAGTCTCCCCCAGGGACCACAACCAGGGATGCTGCTCATGCAGATGGCCTGGAGCATGAATGGTGAGATCCACTGGGGACACACATGCCTGTGTGACCTGGGGATGCCCCAAGTGACACTTACCTGGCACTTGGCATTCTCAACCTCGGCCGTCAGCCTCTGGATCATGCGATTGAGCTCGTTGATCTCCTCCTTGGTGCGGCGCAGGGTCTCCCCGTGCCGGATCACTGTGGCCTTCATCTCCTCACACTGGGGGGAAGCAGAGATGCTCCTGAGGTTCAGGACATGTTATCTCACTGATTCCCACAACTTGCACATCTGTCATCCCATCCTAATAGCTGCCTGTCCTTCTCTGTCCATTCCACCTAGACAAAGACCAAAGCCCTTTTATGCTCCCTCCTGCTGGGATCCTGGGAAGAGGGAGCTGGGCCCCTCACCTTGCTGCGGTACCAGGACTCGGCCTCAGCCCGGCTGCGGCTGGCGATGTCGTCGTACTGAGCCTTGATCTCGGCCACAATGCAGTCCATGTTCAGGTCCCGGCTGTTGTCCATCTTGACGATGACCGAGGTGTCTGAGATGTGGGCATTGAGAACGCGGATCTCCTGCAGACGGTGGCGGGTAAGAAGACAGGAGGATCTTATTTACACCCCAGCCTCACACACCAGCGTGGATCCAATCTTCTCAGCCCTTCCTTGGTCTCCAGCCCCTGCTCCCACTATAGCCTCATGGACTGTAGCCCCAGCACAAATCCCTGGCCAACTCCAGTCCTAGGCCAAGGCCCCTTCTTCCAGGCTGGCTGCCAGGTTTCTGCCTGGACCACAGCCCCTCACCTCCTCATACAGGCGCCGCAGGAAGTTGATCTCCTCGGTCAGGGCCTCCGCGTTGGCCTCCAGGTCTGACTTGCGGAGGTAGGCGCAGTCCACATCCTAAAGGGGAGAGGGGGCCACAGGTGTCTCTTTGGGAAGGCCACACAGAGCTCTTGCCACCTGGGAGAGCACTCACTGGGCTGGGAAAACTCCCTGGAAGCCCTCCTTATGCCTGGTATCATGGAACTGGTGGGATTCTTTCTTTTATTTATTTTTTGTGGGATTCTTTATACAGTGAGAAAGGTCAGGAGCAGGTTTGGGTAAGGGAGGGGGACTGTGAGGTTTCCAGGCACTTCCTCTGGTACCTATGTGATGATCCCTCCAGAACCCACACCTTGCCCTATCACTGAAACTTAGGCTCTGGTGTAAAATGGGTCCGTTCTAATGGCGCAGGAGCCCTCTCTGCCCTGACACCTCAGGAAAAGAAAACTAGGTGTGTGGTCAGAAGAGGTCTCGGGGATCAGTTCTGCCCCTTCCAAACCAGGGCAACTCCGGACAAGAACCTTGACCTCTGTGCCTCAGTTTCCTCAAAGTAATCCCTGCCTTCCTCCTCTGGAGGTGGTGGGAAGGACCTGGGGGGTCCACGTGATGGCATTTGTGGCAGATCAGGTGCAAGGGGTGAGGAACAACAGCATTGCTCAGGCCAGCGTCTCCCCGCTGTCGCTGTCGGGGTGGGGGGGGGGCTGAGGATGTGACCATTGCCTACCATTCATGGCTCTTTCACTCAGAATAGTTAGGAATGTGTGCTCTCTGGCAGGCCTAGGGCAGAAGGGGGTAGGAAGCCAGAGGCCAGATGGGAGTTATCTCAGATGGGCTGGAAGAGGAGAGTGCCCTGCTTGAAGCAGGCAGTGTACTCTGCTGTTGGGGGCCTCCCTGGGAGGACTGGGGCCTTTGGGGGTGGGGGGAGGAAATAGGGGCGGGGCTGCTCTATGTGCTTCTGGGGAAGTCACTCAGCCTCTCTGAGTTGAAGATCGCTCCCTCCTGCCTCTGCCCTGCTTTCCGAGTTGGGGGACGAGTATTCCGGGCTCACTCACCTTCTTCAGGGCCACAAATTCATTCTCAGCAGTGGCCCTTAGTGCCACCTCTTCTTCGTATCTGGAAATAAAGGGCACAAGGTTCAGTGGCTAGAATTTTAATATGCTGGGATTTGAAGAGACAAAAAGAGAACGGAGGCCCAGACAAACACAATCCAGGAACTGGATCCTCGGGAGGAAGTCATAGAATCAAAAATCGCTGGACTGGAAGGGAACCCGTCCATCCCTTTCTTGTGGGAGCTCCACCAACCTGTCTCCCAGGGGCCTTTGGTTTCAGGGACTCTCATTCCTGATGTGGGTGGTGGGAGCATGGGGGAGGGCCGTGCACATTCTTGTAGACCTTCTGTTTCTGGACCGTAACTCCCTGGTGGGGGCAGGAACCCCATAGGAGTTCTGGGGCCCCCTCGTCCCTCCCCTGTCCCACCCAGGGGCTAGCACAGCACCTGGGACTTAGAGTAGATGTGAATAAACGTCCGATGGTTTAAGGAAACAGACACAGAAGGACGAGGTAGCTGGAGCAGCTCCTGCTCTCTCTCTGTGCTTTGTCTGCACAGGCTTCCTGTCCCTGTCTTCTTCCTATCGGAAAGCTCCTGTTGTGGTCTAACCCGAATCTATCCTGCTTGGGCTCAATCCCCTTTCGTTTCTCGAGGCTACCCTGCGGGCCGCACTCACTTCTTCTTGTAGCCCTCCAGCACCTCCTGCACGTGGTTGAGCTCTGAGGCCAGCCTCCCGCTGTCAGCCTCCACACACTCTGCCTCTCGCCTCAGCGTCTCGATGTAGCCCTCAAACAGGGGCTCCAGGTTGCTCTCGCAGCACTTGCGGTTCTGGTAGAACTGCCACTTGGTCTCAAGCAGCTTGTTCTGCTGCTCCAGGAAGCGCACCTGGAGTGCAATGGGAGAAATGTCTGTGGGAGAAGCCAGTATCCCCAGACCCTCCTCTAGGAGCAGGGGGAGTTAAGCTGGAAGTAGCAGGCAGCTGTGCAGAGGAAAGGGGAGGACAGCAGAGTTCCTGCTGTGCTCTCTTGGCCTGACAAGGCACTGGGAGAATTCTTGTTTAGGCCCGAGTGAGGGTCAATTCAGGTGGGCCTGGATGGGCTGAGTGAGAAACTGAGGGACATATGGGCCATGCTGGGTTACTGTTGTGCTGGGGAGGTAATGACAACCAAGGAAGGCTTCCTGGAAGAAAGGACTGTAGAGCAGGGTTGGGAAGGACAGAAGAGGATGAAGTCTTTCCCTATGAGATCTCCCGGGGCAGGGCCTATATGGTTCATTTATCTCTGTTCCCCATACTCAGGCTGAGGTTGCTGAGCACTTGTTTGTGTCGAAGTTCAAGGTGGAAAGGGCTACCTAACTGGGGAGGTTAGAGAGGGCAGGCTGTTAGCAAGGAAGATGGCTGGGGCTTGAGGAAGCCCAGGGGAGGGGGAGGTACGGTCTTAGGTGTCCTAAACTCCTGTGTGGGATGCTCATTCATCTCTGGAGGCCAGGCAGCTGATGTGAATGGGGGAAGGTTCTGGAAAATGGGGAGGGTGAAGACTTGGGGAAGTGAAGCTTGCAAGCCTTTACTGGAAGTCATTCACATTGAAGATGGGCAATGGTGAAGACATACTGTGCAGGCCAGAGAGGATATCAGCAAACAAGACGAGCCCCATCCCTCCTCCCCACCCCCACCTCCAGTGTTTCATTGCTCTGACCTTTTAGCTGGAGTTGAGACATTACCTTGCTTTTTAGCCCTGGTGTCCTTCCATCTACCTGATGAGTGTGGCAGGGAATTCCCTACTTGGAACTTCCAAAAATGGGGACCAGGGGACTGCTGATAATATATGGGTTCACTTCAGGGCAGGTCTTAGCCAATAAGGTTCATGCTGTGGTAGAGACTCTCGTGGCTGCCTCAGCCCCTCATCTTGCCTTTCAAAGTCGTGACCAGCTCACACACTGTGTGGCACCTTGTCCTGCTGGTGTAGAGAACTCTGGGGCCAAGAGGGGGAGCCACTGCCCAGTGTCACACAGCAGATCAGGGAAGAGACAGCATGTGGAGTCCAGACAGCCTGTTCCTGGGCCAGGACATTGTCCACAGTCCACTCCCTGGCTGCCTTTCCCAGTGTGAATGTCAGCACACTTGGGGTGCAGAACCCGCTGAGATGGACCAGCTCCTCTGGAGGGGAGCACAGAGCTGTCCCCAAGCTTTGGACCCTCTAGCTGTGGAGCACCGTGGAGAGCTGGAGAGACCTGGGCTTGGAGTCCACCTTTGGTAGGCAAGCCCCCTGCCCTGTCTCCCTGTCTCCCTTATCTTCTGTGTACTCAAAGGGCGAGTCTGCTGGCAGCGATTCTCAAATATGAAACACTTGCAGACTGACTCCAGGAGTTGCCATCCCCTTGTACGATTGTACTCATGATTTATCTGTAAGTGGATTTGCTTAGCGTTTACACTTAGATGGGGTTCAAGGGCTGACTTTATATTACCACCATAGTTGTAAAACTAGTATCACTAGGCATATGTAAAAGCAAGTCAAAAAACATTAAATTCTAGCTGAAACTGTTGTCCTAGGCAGCTCTGAACCTGAGGCTTGCTCTCTTTATTACAAGTGGAAGAACAGCTAGTATTAGAGGGAGACTGAAGACTATTAGCCTCTAATGAGATTCAGTCTTAAGGAAACAAACATGAGAAGCGATGAATTTTCCCATCTGGTGTTTCAATGTTATTTAATGCTTTAATGTACCACCTAAAATGATCACATACAGTATCAGGAGCTCCCATCCCCCATTTCTAGAGACTGGCCTGGGAATTCCAAGGTTCTCCCAGGACTTCCACGTTCACCAATAATGTGAGGAAAGACATCCCCCTTGTCTGTGGAGACCCTGCATGTCTGGACAAAGGCTGTATATAATAATCATTCGATCAAATCAGGAGCTGCTGCCCTATACTCATCTCTCTGTGTCTGTGCCCTGGATGTGTGCCTGTGTTCTCCCATCAGACTAGGAGTTCACCTGGCCACATCCCTCCTGCCTCTGACTCTACCCTCAGTGCCCCAGCTTGAGTCTAAGCATAGGTGGGGTTTAGGAAGGGTGTGATCAAGGACACCCACCTTGTCGATGAAGGCAGCAAACCTGCTGTTGAGGCACTTGATCTGCTCCTTCTCCTCATGCTTCACGCACTGAGCATTGGGGTCGATCTCCAGGTTGAGGGGCGTGAGGAGGCTCTCGTTGACAGACACGCTGGTGATGCAGGGCGGGCTGGGCCCACACACACCCCCGGAGCGGTAGCCAAAGCTGCGGCCACAGGAGCCAGCGCGGAAGCCCCCGCAGACACTGCGGCTGCCGAAGCCCCCAGTGAGGCCGCGGTAGCAGGAGACTCCGCGGTAGGGGGCGGCGGTGATGCAGCAGCGGCCAGGCCGGGGCCCGCAGGCGGAGGCGCAGCTAAAGGCGCGGACCCCGCAGGGGGCGCCAAGGCGGGAGGAGAGGCAGGACATGATTAAGGCGGCGGCGCGGGCGGCGGCCGGTGGCTGGAGCCCAGGGCCCGCGCTGTGCCTTATATCGCGGCCCACCCGCCCGGCGGGAGCGCGCGGCCAACGCGTTTACGAGCTTGGAGGTCGGCCCTCGCCCTCGTCGAGGCGCGAATCAAAGCGGGCCGGGCCGCCTCCATAAAACGGCTTCACATCCCGCCAGCGCTTTATGGGGCCCAGAAACGCCCGGTCACGTTTGCGGGCAGTGCGCCCCGGACTCCAGGCACCCCTCTGCGCCCCTCACCGGGGGGACTCGGCCTGGGGGGCGCTGGATCAGCGACTCTGTCCTCGGGCCAGCCCGCGGGGCACAGCGGGTGCCGCTTGGTTCCCAGCCCAGGCGCCACCACCCTGCAGGCCCAGCAGCCTTGGTCTCTTGAGCACCCCTGTATGGCATCGGGTGCAGGCGCACGTGTGTCCAACGGGAGGGGTCTGGGAAGTCGGCTCTGCAGATTCTTGTCTTGACCTTGGACGAGTGAATAACCTGAGCCTCGGTTTCCTCATGTGCAAAGTAGGAGTAATAAATAGTACCCATCTGCGAGCTGTTCACAGGACCTAATGACATAATAGACAGGAAAGCATTTAGGGCCCTGTCTAGCACTTAGTAAGAGCTCCATAAATGTTTATTTATTTGTTTGTTCTATTTATTCTACTACTGTTAATTTGCCGTTCATCCTGTTTCCCTTTAGGCAGGAACTTTCTCTTCTCCCTTTCTCAGAGCTCATAGCTTCTCTCCTTGTGTCTTGCCCCCATCCCCTGTCCCTTAAATTGCTTCTTGTACCCCTCTCCACCCCTGCATCAATCCAGTGCCTATAGTGTGTGAGGGCTCTATAATGCATTATCTTTATCCCCAGGGTGTCCTTTGCAGGTCAGAGTTATTGTGCCCATTTACCTAACTGGGAAGACGAGCTCAGAGTGGTTCAATGACTTGTTTAAGGTCAAACACAGAAAGCTCTATAGAGGAGGGGATTCAGAATCTGAAAGGAGGCTCCCAGACCTCTCCCACACTGGCCCCTCTGAAGGTCTGAGTGTTTGGGGGCTTGGCGGGGGTGGGGGGTTGGAGGCAAGGGGTGAGGGAGTTGAGTTCTCCTGGGCAGGAGTCCAGACTGTTGGGCTTTGGGCTCTTAGAAGAATAGGCCTGATCCTAAGCCTTCCCCTCCACCGGTGCTTGGTCATGGCCACCAACTCTAGAAGGCCATGATACATTATAATGGAAGTTAATTACATGTCCAATTAAGGACAGAGGAAACTAGAATGTGAACTCAGCAGGCAGCATTAAAGAAAAACATGCAAATCATCCTTAGCTTCCTTTGCTTTTAAATATAAGTTGTTATTATGCAAAGGGTAATTAAATCCTGGAATTCCAGAAGTCATCATGGCCACCTCTGCCGGGCACCCCATTCCGGTGAGTGCTCCTCGGTCCCCTCTGCTGTCTTTCCCAACACTCTGGTGGACTTGAATGCCTTTGGTCTAGCCTCAACTTCGCAGGGGCTTCATCCCAACCTCAGTGCTGTCCTCTGTGGAAGGTGAAGTCCAAAGCCAAAGTGTCTTGTGCTCCCACGCCCAGCTTTTGCTAGGGCGGCCTGTGGTGGGATTGATGGCTTCAGTAGCAGGCATTCCTACTCCAGTGTTCTCCAGGGAACAGTAGTAGGTATTGGAGACATTTTCCCGTGTTGTCTCCCTCCCCAGAGGAAATGGAGTTACCTTGAAGCATGGATGACTTAAGTTAGACTTTCGGAGGCCCTTATGTGATGCTCATTGGGACCTCTTTCTGGGTTTTGGTGGATGGATGGAGCTGACTCTTCTGAGAGTGTCTCCAAAGGGAGCCCTTTGAAGGAGTTCCTTTGGGAGACTGTTTAGAGAGTGTGGCCCTGAACTTGTGGTTTAGCTGGGGGAGACACTGTATTGAGTGGGGAGTGAGAAATCTTGAAGGGTTCCTGGGAAGGGGTGGAGGTGAATGGGCAGGCTGTGGGTTTTGGGCATCCGGATATTTGGAACCTTCCCACCACATCCACAAACTTCATGGGTCCTGTGGCATGAAGTAGCTGAGCAAATACCTTTTTGGTTGTGTAGTTGACTTTGCCGTGTCTTGGTGGGAATAGACACAGTCTCCCTCTCGCCCGGCCAAGGGTCAAGTATCATGGGTTGCCTTGGAAACCTGTCCTCTGAAGCCTTGCCTGCAGATCCCCTGGAATGTTTCCCCCCCCTCAAAGCCGCCAGGGTCCCCTGAAAGAATCCGTCCCAACCCAGATTCCCTTCCCCTCTCGAATTGTCTCACCAAGTGTGGAGTCCATAGGCTTTGGCTGACTTTGATTCTTTTGGGCAACTTCAGGCCCCCAACTGTGGAAGAAATGCTGCCAAGGCTTTAGAGTTGCCTGAGTGTAGGATTTTCTAAAGCCTCACCTGGACGATGTTACCCCAGAAAAGAGGAAAATGGCTGTGATATCCCCCAAGCCCATAAAGGTGACAAAAGGGTCACTCTACTGGGTGAGGCAGGTGGACCCAGATGTGTGGGCTTCTAAAAGGGAGGGGCAGTGAAGGAGGGGTCAGAATCCTCTTCTTCCTCTGGCTTTATCTCTTCTAGCCTGGCTCACCATAGCTTGTGGATCAGCTTGGATTAGTGCCTCTAATGGAGACCTCAAATCCAGCTCCCGTAGGACCACTCAAAGATACGGTTCAGGCTGCACATTCCATAGTCCCTGGGCCAGTCGCCTTGCTGTGTCATGTGGTCCTCTGTCCCTAACCATGTGCAGGAGGGGCTGGAGGGCTACAAGAAGGGAGTTGGTGGGGAACGTCTGTTTTCTCCGAAGGGGTTACGTGATGTGACAACTGGAAGCCACCGAACCAAATGGCCTTGGACACTTCTTCCTTTGTTAATCCACTTTGTGTTTTTATCAGCATTAGAGGCCATGACAGGCAGACCCAAAAGAGGAAGAGAAGCTGAAATATCAGGTCAGAGCTTTTCCCCATGGCATTATGACCTCAGGACAGGGGCCCTCTCCTGACTCATCCACCCATTCTGTGGACTTGTTCTGTGCACTTACTTTATTCCAGGATTACGCCAAGTACTAGGGCTACAAAGACATGACCACCTCTGGTCCGCTGTTCGCACTCAACAGCTCAGCTTGTTAATTCCACCCATCGTCCCGGACCTAAGCTCAGGCGATCAGCTTGTTAAATTAGACTTATAAAAAAAAACCTTTTTAAATTCTAACTTTTTAAATTTAAATTTAAAATTTAAATTTTTTTAAAATTTAAAGATCTTTAAATGAGTAATGCTTATTTAAGTTAGAGAAATGTACTATTAGGGATGTGGGTGAGAGGGACCTTTCAGGCATCCTGGGGGAGGAGCAGGATAGGTAATGTTGGGAGCGGCCTTGCATTACTAGCCAAATCTCTGAAAAATTCTCTTGTTCCAAAGCTCTTTCCCTGTGGAAGTATGAAGAAGAGGTCACTTTGGGGACCATGGCAGAGAATGAGGTTGTCAGAATAAAGGAAGTGAGTGGCTTGCCTGTGGCCGCCCTCAGGGGCACCCAGTCCTCTCTCCTTCGTTTAATACGCTCATATTTTATCTCTGCCCATGGAAGGGCATTTTCCTTCTCATACCCCAGGAGATCCACAGGGCAGGAGTTCTCTGCATCTTCCTTTACAGAGAGGCCCAGAGAAATAAAAGAACTCCCCAAAGTCTCATACTACATTTTGCTCGAGCAGAAGGGAGAGCTTAGTTCTCCATCCCTTGGCTTCTGGATCTATGCCTCTGACCTGCTTTGCAGGGCTGGGAATGGGATAAGAAGATTTCCAGGGTTGGACTGGGGAGGCAGGGTCCCTTGGGAAATCTCTGCAACCACAAGGAACCACCTGAACACTGTTTCCAGGAGGGTAACCGCACCTGGGTGCTCGAGGGAGAGCTGGAGGTCAATGCCCATGGGCTGGTGGAGGAGATGGAGTTCCTTTCCCAGCTCCATGTGTGAAGAAGTGAGTGCTGGCAGGGGCCCATCAGCCAGCCCTGTTCACTCTGTCCCAGGTCAGCCTTTGTACAAGGGAAACAGAGGGGTCTCAGACATGAGGGTTTTGGAAATGGTGGCTTTGTGGTATGTGTGTGTCTGAAGGGAGAATGTGAACTTTATTCTATCTGCCTCTGGATAGTATAGGTGATGTGGATGGCTGTTGGCCCCCCAGGACATGAGGGTCCTCCACATCCACATCTCAGACACCTCAGTCATCATTCAGATGAGTAACAGCTGGGATGTGAACATGGGCTGCACTGTGACTGAGATCTAGGCCAACCATGATGACATTGCCAGATGCAGTCAGGCCGAGGCCGAGTCCTGGTACTGCAACAAGGTGAGGGGCACAGGACACTTGTCTCCTAGACATGGCAGTGGGAGGAAAGCCAGGTGTATAATAACAAGGCCTCTTTTGTCTGGGGATTCTGATCCCTTGGATGGCAAAAGACGGACAGACAGCTCTCAGGTTATAGAGGTTGGGCAGGGCTGCCATGTATGGTCGTATAGGCTGAGCACTGTACAACCTGCCAAAGGTCTGTGGTGTCTGAATGGGTGAGAACCTGCATCCTGAGCCTCGGTAGCATCTCTTCTTCCCCCCAGTGTGAGGAGATGAAGGCCACCGTGATCTGGCATGGGGAGACCTTGAGCCGACCCAAGGAGGAGATCAACGAGCTCAACTGCACGATCCAGAGACTGACAGCTGAGGTTAAGAATGCCAAGTGCCAGGTAAGGGTCGCCTGGGGCCTCCCAGGTCATACAGCCCATGTGTGTCCCCAGTGATCTCACCATTCATGCTCCAGGCCATCTGCATGACCAGCGTCCCTGGTTGTGGTCCATGAGGTAGACTCAGCTAATGAAGAGGAGAGGTCTGCTCTTGGGGTGTTCTCAGCTGGGGGAGGGCTGAGACAGGAAATGGACAGAGAGACTTAGGCCACAACCCATCTTGTTCTTCTCTGGGTCCCCAGAGCACCAAGCTGGAGGCCACCGTAACCCAGGCTGAGCAACAAGGCGAGATGGCTCTGAGCGATGCCTGCTGCAAGCTGGCGGAACTGGAGGCTGCCCTGCAGAAGGCCAAGCAGGACATGGCCTGCCTGGTCAAGGAGTTCCAGGAGGTGATGAACTCCAAGCTGGGCCTGGACATCGAGATCGCCACCTACAGGCGGCTGCTGGAGGTCGATGAGCACAGGTGGGTGCAGCCCTCACCGCTGGGGCAGATCTGATGGGCCTGAGGCACTGTTTTCCTCTAGGACTTCTCCATTGTCCATTTCTTCTGCTGCCATCTTGGAAACTTTTCAGGGCCCCTCCCAGCCCTGAGGGGAGGCTAAGGAGAAGAGTTTTAGCTGAGGTCCACTACCTGATTTCTTTTTCTTTCTTTCTTTCTTTCTTTCTTTCTTTCTTTCTTTCTTTCTTT